>JARQZK010003623.1:1030000-1142500 GCA_030704885.1 Cynegetis impunctata
GCGCTGTCTTATATATTGCCACAGGCGCAATAGTACCTAGGTACTGCTCTGAGGGTAGGTAATTGTTCCAGAAAACTTCAAACTACATCAGGTATTAAACATATTTAGGAGTCGAGAATGATTTAAGTCAATTTGTTCGTTCAGTAACAGATCATATTCTTATACCTTGTAATTTCTTGAGTTTTCCAAGAGTTTAATTTCAATATTCTATTCGCTCAATGTAAAATATGGAAATCTTTATTAAAAGAATGATTCTCATCTAGCAAATGATTGTAAGAATTAGAATCTCTCATATTGTTCACGAAGAAGCGCCCATGTTCTTTAATTATTTTTCCGAAATTCTTATGTGTTCTACCTATATACTTTTAGTTACAATCACCACATGATAGGTAATTTATAGACACCAAATTGTGAGAGTTCGTTTTTGATTTGTTTTTTATAAATTGGCCTAAAGAATTTTTTGTACGGTAAGCGATATTTAAATAATAAGCTGAAAAAATTGATGTTAGTTTTTCACTAGTATTACCTATATAAGTTAAAATATAGAATATATATATATATATATATATATATATATATATATATATATATATATGTATATATTCAAATTGTAATAAATTATAAATAAAAAGAATTTCAATTTAGCAATCAAACAAGTTGCAATCTGTTACTGAACGAACAAGTTGACTTAAATCATTCTCCACTTCTAAATATATGTAGTAGGAGCAAGTTTTCTGGAAGGATTACCTTAATTTAATTTCTTGTTGTAATCGTTTTTCCCTACTAAATTTTGTATGTAAAACTGAGATAGGTACCAAGATTCACTATTTCATTCTATCCGAAGAAGCTACCGTGTGATGAAACGCCGCGTCATAGCATCAAATATAATAACCGTTAAAATCAAACGTGTTTTTCTAATAATATTGTTATGGGCTTTTACGAAGTAACGGTCACATCAATTCACAATTTATTATCCTTATCTTTTATGATTTAGTAATCGATTCCTAGTTTTCGAACGGTTACTGGTTACTGGCATGATAACGAAATATATTTCTTCATTTTCAAACTTTGTTTTGGTCGAAATGATGGGTAGAAAGATATATTTAATCAAATTTTGATAAGCAAAGATATATATATATATATATATATATATATATATTTATATATATATATATATATATATATATATATATAATATATATATATATATATATATATATATATTTATAACTTCATAAAGAAATAAAAAAATTGTTTTTTCACAGTTTGAAATAAAAATTTATTGAGTAGGTAAACGCGTTTCGTCATAACATAGACTTCACCTCATACGAGATGATTAGTGTTTTATTTTTTTTCAAAGTTATGAATATAAACTTTCACCAAGTAAATGAAAATTCAATTCAATATTTATATATATATATATATTTATATATATATATATATATATATATAAATATATATATATATATATATATATATATATATATATAATCATTTATTCCTACTTGATATTTAGCTATATACAAGGTGTTATCCACTTAGGAGCTATTCATTCAGTTTATTGCAATCGATAATTTTCTTGAAGCTTTGAAAACAGAAATATGTGATCTCATTCACAAATAGAGCGAGTTATATATATGTAGCCCATAGACAATGTAATTGGTATACACACAGAAAATATATATATATATATATATATATATATATATATATATATATATATATATATATATATATATATATATATATATATTTTTTTTGTGTGTATACCAAATAGTCAATGAATTTGGTATACACACAGAAAATATATATATATATATATATATATATATATATATATATATATATATATATATATATATATATATATATATCTATATTTTCTGTGTGTATACCAAATTCATTGACTATGGGCAACATATATTTAATTCGCACTATTTGTGAATGAGATCACATATTTCTGTTTTCAAAGCTTCAAGAAAATTATCGATTGCAATAAACTGAATGAATAGCTCCTAAGTGGATAACACCTTGTATATAGCTAAATATCAAGTAGGAATAAATGATTTGAGGTAATTATTTGAAATAGTATCCATCATAATATGATGTTGATGAGAAATAAATTAACAATAATGAAACATAAAGATTTTTGAAATCTATGAAATGGTATGTAGTTTTGAACGATATTGGTAAATCAGAAACAGATTTAAACCATCCTCGATTACGATATTTGTTTAATGGTTCAGAATCCTTATAGTGAATAAAGCTTAATATCTTTTAAGTGTGTAACAATTGCGGTTTTAAATGAGCAATGTAAAAAGTATAACCTAGTTAGCAGTTGATATCGAAGATGATTGTAGGTAATCCTCCAGTTTGAATTATTAATAAGTAACTCTGGGATAGTTTTCGATCAGAAACAACATGTACAAGGGCGTATCAGTAAAATAAAATACAATTGAAATAATATCCTATATCCTGATCAAACATTGATAACGTTTCGCGACTTGACGCTCGCTAGGCAATACAAAAAGCACATGTGTATCAGATGTTTATGAAGTTTCTCTTCCAAATATTAAACCTCATATTTATCAAATTTGCCTTCTATAGGAGCTCGCACGAGAATGCTTTTGAAGATATAAAACCTCAATTATTGTTTTATTTTGCATAAATATAATATATAAATAATATAGGTTCAATGAAAACCTTCACCTTACATGTGTAGTGGATATATTTCTTCTTATAACAGTTTACTCTGAGAATCCTCAGTGATAGCAACAAGTGGGTTTGCAATTGATCAAATTTTTTTGATTTTAAAGAATAGGTAGATCCAAGAGAATCAAACTCTCATAATGGCACTGAGGAGAATTAAAAGAAATACTGTTCATTTTACATGAGAAGTGAAGTTACCTAAAAATATATTAAAGAGTTAGACCATAGACCTGCAGTTTACCATTAACAGTTCATCATAGTAAATGAAGAGGAACTTTCAATTATCCCCGACACTCTGTGTCTGAAGTATTCAGCACTTTGGCCGATGTTTCGGTTCCTTTCGGTGTGAGCTTTCCTCCCACACGTTTTCAACAATTGTGTTCCGAGTATAAATTCTCTCTGAATTGACATGTTGATTCAATCATTGAGCTTCAAGATTCGTTAATAGCATTTTTGGCACAACGAATGTGGTTGGCATAATTATAGGGACTGTTTCGACATTGTTCATATTCCATTGTCTCTAGTTATGTATTGGAAGGTCTTTATAGTTGGCTATATCCTTGATGGGCTTTTCACGTAAATTACTCGAGTTTGGATATCAATTAGTATAACTTTGGGTGCTTTATTGTATACAATAATGATGTCAGGTCCGTTATGACTAGTTTTCCGATCTGGCATTCACTTCGATCCTAGCATAGTTTATAGTTATCACTTTCAAGTATCGCCTTTCCTTATTGAAAAAATTTTAAGGCAGATTAAAAATTTCAGTACCTCCATCAAACAAGTTTATGCAAGTTTCGATTTTTAAATATAATGTTGATACTATATATATATATATATATATATATATATATATATATATATATATATTATATATATATATATATATATATATATATATATACAGGGTATCCCGAAATTAGATTTCAATATTTCAACCGCATATTGTACTTCCGAAAATAGAGATAAAATTCATATAAACTAGGGTCTCCAACTTCTTCGTTTTTAAGATATAAGGGTGCTAAAGGTGAATACCTGATGATTTTTTGTAAATATTTTCGAAACCTGTGAAGGTAATTGGATATAATTTGTTGCTGTTACGAAACTTTTTACGCTCTATTCAATGTACTAAAAGTTAGTATTACAATATTTTCAGGAGTGAGTAGTGCAGGGTGGTATTGGCAAAAAATTTGGCCCATATATACCTGTATGTGTATATATATATATATATGTATATATATATATATATATATATATATATATATATATTTTAATTAATTTTTTGTACAAATAAGATACCCTTCTCATACTTCGATAGGAAGCAGCATTTTCGAGAAAAATACATTTGAATATTTCTTTACGAATTCATTGTTGTCCCGAAATTAGACGTCAACATTTTAACCACGTATTCTACATCCTAAAATAGATATAAAACTTCAGATAAACTAGCTTCCTCAACTTCTTCGTTTTAAAGGTGAAGACTCGATAACGGTTTTCTATAAATATTATATTTGTAATCACTATTATAGTCTAATGCGAAGTGTGGTGCTGCATTTTCTTAACAAAGTCAGCAATTCTTGGTGTTATCTTGAGAGTGCGCAAACATTTTTTTGCTTTTTCATTAGAATTTCTCAAATATGAAATTTTTATTTTAAAGCCAAAAATTTGTAAGCTCTCGCGCCTCCCAACGCCCCTCTCCGCAGTTTGGAAACCATTGAACTAAACATCAAGGAACAATTATTTGAGGTTCACTTATTCTAACATTAAGATAAGATGCTCGAAAAGGTTGCCATGCTCATAAAGGCATATTTGGGCTGTACGGGTAATCGCATGTGAATCTTGCGAAACTTCAAAATGGTTTTGCCGTATTTGATTTCTTGCCAAACGTATTCTTTCACACAACTCCTCCTCGTTGCGTATACTATATCTTTTATACGGTCCCAAAACTAGTAGTCTAGTAGATTTAAATCCGGCGATTAGGGTGCCCACGGAATAGGACCACCTCTTCTAATCCATTTACCAGGAAATCGCTCGTCTAGCCAATTCCTAATATTCACACCATAATGGGCTGGCGCATCGTCGTGCTCTGCTATTGCATAAAGTACGTACAAAGTGGATATCTGCTAATTCTCCATTTGAAAATTATTCTTGTGCGGCAACAAGCCGCACAATAATAATTGACAGCTAATTTTTCTTCATCAAGCAACTCCAAAAATGTAATTTGTTTCCAGGTCCACTGATTATTTTCTCCTCGATTTGCACATTGAAAAACAAAAAATCAATTCGTAAAGAAGTATTCAAATGCATTTTTCTCGAAAATGCTGCTTCCTAGCGAAGTATGAAAAGAGTACCTTATTTGTACAAAAAGCTTCATTTTTTCAAATTTTGAAGTCGAAATTACTGTAAATTAACCACCATATATATATATATATATATATATATATATATATATATATATATATATATATATATATATATATATATAATCTTTTGATAATTATTAGCAATAACAGGCTTGTTGAATCTTAAAAACTCGATTTTATTTAAAAAGTTGACGTTTCGCCACGACATTCATGGCTTTATCAAAACTTTTGAGAAAAAATTGAAATTTCTTTGACATTTATTGATTTGAAAAATTTCTATAGAAACAGACTACTGTTTCACTAAAATTTTTTTCGGCTGTGGCCGTACTTTGTTATTTATTACGTGCTATTCAGTCCAATATTAACATTCAAATTTGTTATTATTAGATGGTAAGGGAAACCACAGAAACATTTACCCACGTAATGTTCGAAATAGGTCCAAATTATTTTGATTTTGAAGAGTCAAAGAATAATAATATAGGGTACTATTTATCTTTTCTTCAAAAATTTCTCATTGCGGCTGTGGCCGTCTTCAGTTATTAATTACGTGCTATTCAGTCCAATATCAACAGACAGGTCCGTTGATATTAGATGGGAAGGGAACCACAGAAACCTTCACCCACGTAATGTACAAAATAGGTTTAAAATATTTGATTGTTGTCTTTAAAAAGACATTACTTGTGATTTTGGAGATCACATGTTCAAAACTATATTTTCTTTCCAGAAAAATTGAAAATTCTAGATGTTTAGATTTTGTCTAAGAAGATGAGTTGTTGTGGTTAGAATTTGTTTGGTGAATTAAATCTGCGTATATTGAACTTAAATGTTTGATATCTGTTCTATCATTTACGACTTTATTTAAATTTTTTTGAATATGTAACATTTCTAAAATTTCTCTGCGTTTTTGATCTTTTTCTATTTCTAAAATTTTTGTGCTATTAAAGTTGAAAGTATGATTCTCATTGTTTTTATGTTTTATTAATGCTGTGGTTTGTGTTCTGGTATATTTGTGTGCACAGACATGAAACATTACAAGATGTCCATAAATTACTCATAAAAAACGATTACCCAATAAAACTTATACAGAAAATCACTAAAAATAGAATTCATAAACTGTACAACACATTAGAAACATCAAAAAAAGAAAATATAAACAAAAAATATATTCCTCTTCCATATATTCCTCATTTAAGTAATAAAATTTCACAAATTTTAAATCCACACGATATTAAAGTAGCCCATACCGCACAAAATCAACTTAAACAAATATATTCTAAATTAAAAAGTAAAACACCTCTTCTACAAAAATCTCATGTTGTTTATAGTATACCCTGTAATAATTGTAATAAATCATATATAGGACAAACTTTTCAAAATTTAGAAGAAAGATTAAAAGCACACAAATATACCAGAACACAAACCACAGCACTAATAAAACATAAAAACAATGAGAATCATACTTTCAACTTTAATAGCACAAAAATTTTAGAAATAGAAAAAGATCAAAAACGCAGAGAAATTTTAGAAATGTTACATATTCAAAAAAATTTAAATAAAGTCGTAAATGATAGAACAGATATCAAACATTTAAGTTCAATATACGCAGATTTAATTCACCAAACAAATTCTAACCACAACAACTCATCTTCTTAGACAAAATCTAAACATCTAGAATTTTCAATTTTTCTGGAAAGAAAATATAGTTTTGAACATGTGATCTCCAAAATCACAAGTAATGTCTTTTTAAAGACAACAATCAAATATTTTAAACCTATTTTGTACATTACGTGGGTGAAGGTTTCTGTGGTTCCCTTCCCATCTAATATCAACGGACCTGTCTGTTGATATTCGACTGAATAGCACGTAATTAATAACTGAAGACGGCCACAGCCGCAATGAGAAATTTTTGAAGAAAAGATAAATAGTACCCTGTATTATTATTCTTTGACTCTTCAAAATCAAAATAATTTGGACCTATTTCGAACATTACGTGGGTAAAGGTTTCTGTGGTTTCCCTTACCATCTAATAATAACAAATTTGAATGTTAATATTGGACTGAATAGCACGTAATAAATAACAAAGTACGGCCACAGCCGAAAAAAATTTTAGTGAAACAGTAGTCTGTTTCTATAGAAATTTTTCAAATCAATAAATGTCAAAGAAATTTCAATTTTTTCTCAAAAGTTTTGATAAAGCCATGAATGTCGTGGCGAAACGTCAACTTTTCAATAAAATCGAGTTTTTTAAGATTCAACAAGCCTGTTATTGCTAATAATTATCAAAAGATTAGAAATAGTTCACAGGCAACAACAATTCGAATAAATATATATATATATATATATATCATTATATATTCGTTTTTCTATCAATATCTTGAATGTTATATACTAGTTCAAATTATGAAGGAAAAAAAATTATGGATATGTAACAAGCAATATTTTATATCAAGCGTTCAAAATGGCGACCATCAGACTTTAAACACAAACGTATCATTTTTATAAAACCTTTAGCAACATCTAATAACATACGCGGGATAACATTTAGAAAAGCTTCTCTTCCATGGGCGACTCTGTGAAAAAAAATTTCTCAAAATTAGTTTGCAAAATGAAAATGCATTTTATTTAAAAACGTGAAGTGTTATCGATAGGAATTCATTCAGGTATTCGATAGACAATTAAATTCAACATCTGTGGTGACATAAAATACGGGGCGATCCATTTAAGTTAACGAATAAGTGCCGTTTAATGATTGCAATAATTTTACCTTTTTTTACACACCAAGTATAAGTAAGTAAAAATTTCACAAGTGCGGTATAATACACACCTCCAACAACACCAGACAATATGGAACAGCGTATCTGAGAAGCTTTTCTGAATGTAAGCCCGCGTATGTTCTCAAATATTGCTAAGGGTTTTATAAAAAGGATACTGTTGTTTTTAGAGTTTGATACTTTACCTATATTTCAGAGTGAATTTGTAGATAACCATACGATAAATAATAATAAATATAGTCTAATGGTCGCCATTTTGACCTTCGATATAAAAATTTTTGTTATTTTTTGATATAAAATATTGCTTGTTTCATATCCATAATTTTTTTTCTTCATAATTTGAACTATTAAATATCATTTAAGATATTGAAAAATAAACGCATATATAGATGGTCTTGATGTTTATTTCAGTCAAATCTGATTTCTCAAAACGACATAGGCGAATTGATAAATGATAAATTTCTTGAAATCAGATTGTAAGATGAAAATGTGCATTTTATTTGAAAACGTGAAGACATATCGATTGGAATCTTTTCAGGTATTCGATAGACAATTAAATTTTACATCTGTTGGTGACATAAATTACGGGATATCCCATGCAAGTTAAACAAGTTAGTGCCGTTATTTTCACACAACAAGTCTAAGTTAGTCAATATTTCACAAGTGCAACATGAAGTGTGTTCCAGTTAATAGGCCTTATCATTAATTTGGTTAAAAACAAGAAAACACCAGTTGAGAGTTTAAGCGTTGAAACTGATACTACATTTTCATAAAATATATTTCAAAAACCATAAGGTTTAGGTGAATTAAACCTTAGTGAAACTGGCATTTGTTTTCATCGTAAAATCCAAAAATGAAATAATATACAGAGTATTCTATTCAAAAATTACCAACTTTGATACTTTCCGTGTTTTTGGCACACCCTGTACAACATAAAAAAATATTTTTAAAATGTAGTCCTGCTAGGTCCCTATCCATCCTAAAGAAAAAACGTTCATAAAATCAAATACTTTAGCCATAATTCTTCGTGTCGAATAACGAGAATAACCCTGTATAAATATATATATATATATATATATATATATATATATATATATATATATATTCATTTGGATTGGTTTTTATCTGTATATTATAGATTGTTGGAGTTTTTCGTGGTATAATCGTTTAATATCTGTTATACCACGAAAAATCCCAACAATATATATATATATATATATATATATATATATATATATATATATATATATATATATATATATATATATATATATATATTACTATAGATACTGATATTTGGTTTATTTTGATCATATTTTGATAATAGATATTTTCTACTAATTTTTCAAATGTTTCGAAATAGTACCTACATAGCCTGGGAGTCAAACTTACAATATAAAATAAGATTTTTTTATTATGATTATTATTTACTTAGGAGGAAAATATCACTTCTCATTGAATGAATAATTGTGATTTTTGAGGTTATTAGTAAAACGAAGTTATTTATTTAACAATTAAATGCTATAAATGAACTAGTATTACCTATATAACTGCATGATGCAATAGAAGAAAATTTAGAACATAACGTGCGCAATATCAAAATTCAATATCGTTACGAAATGAGAAGCACAATAAACTAAAAATGAGGAAGTACATTTGAAAAGTCTAAATTTATCATGGATTATGGTTAAGACTGATGAACATGAATACGTCAAGATTAGAGTGAACGACCTAGTATGCTATTTTAAAAATAATGTTATTTTAGAATATCCATCAATAGCTTGGTGTTAGTACATATCTAATTATGATGAGCTGAATAAATGCCAGATTAAATAGTTATTGAGGAAAGTTAATGAACCGAAAAACCTTTTTTTCAGTAGAATAACTTTTCTATGATCAAAAATAAAATTTAATTATAATAATCAATAAAAGGGCTTTCCGTGGCGAAGCGGTATAGAGTGGAGTCTCTAGTGCGGAATTGGTGGGTTCGAGTCACACCTTGGGTGTTGTATACGTTTATGAGTTTCAGTGATCACAAAATATCTATATGATGGATGATATATTAGTTCACTAGTCTAATGGCCGTTTGGGGATCATCAGTATCATCCATCGTGGCTGAAATGTTTTCATCTATCTGTAAGATGTGGTTCATTTGTTTCCGAGTGGTGGCGCTGTATCATATTTATATGCCATATAGTCACTAGAAGGAAAATATGAGGCCGTTAGAAATATTTGGTTGGTTATTACTTTCGATGGATGGATGATACTGATGAGCCCCAAATAAGGGCGAATCAGACTGTCTATCATTTCCATTGATTGTGATAAACAACTTAATGTTTCTAACATACACCGTCCAAGGTATATGGAGGCAGTTCGTTTCGTGAACTCGTATAACCAGCTCCGCTAGGTGGTTTGTTCGATTAGTTTCAAATAAATGTCCTAGTTCACTTCATTTTATTGCCACGAACGTGTATCGATAACACGAAGAATTCTGTTTTATATTCATTTGCTGCCTGTATAGGGAATAAAATTGGAGCGCTTGTTACTGGCAGTGTGTCAGCTCCGCTGTCAGCTCCGCTAGGAGGTTTTTTTGATTCGTTTCAAATAAATGTCCTAGTTCACTTCATTATATATATATATATATATATATATATATATATATATATATATATATATATATATAAATATATATATATATAACTTTTTTTTCCTGGTACATATTGGCATCTCCAGCGGCTCCTATGAATATATTGAATTTGTAAGAAAATCAATAAAGATGTAATTTATAATTAATAAGAAGATAGAAAATAAGTTACTCAACCTTTCTTGAAAATAATATTCTATTACTCGAATATTGTAAAATTCCAATTGTCCTCTGACCTCTATAATTGTCTCAGATGTTCGTTCAATTTGATGATATATTTAATTTCTTTTTCTGTTAATTTGTTATGTAACTGTTTCAGTTTTGACCTTTGATGCCCTTTTCTGGTATATAGAGCTGAAGTTTTCGTATATTTACCACTCTATGGTAGTTTTGGTTTTCGACGCATTGGAATCAATTTTTTTCTATTTCTAGTATTTGTATACTGCTATGAATGAAGCCTTATTTGAAGGTAATAATTTTTGAGATATTTTTTCAAAAATACTTCAAGATTATTTTGAAAATATACGGTTTTAATAGTAGATGATGAATATTCATTCATAACAGGCTATTAATTGATATTTGAAAAATAATTAAGAATACAGCACAGAAAAAAAATTTAAATAATCTAATAGAACATTTTTCAAAAATTTAGTTTTCGTTTTTCATCTATGAGGTAGCCATAAATTGAGAAATTATGCATTGACAAACAATATTTATTGCCATTTTACATAAATCGTGGTAAATTTTCACTTTATCTGGATTACAGGTTAACTGTTTCTTAGTGTAAGTTGATCTATTGTTTATTGCTCAACTTCTATAATTATTTATGTCACGGAAATTGACATAATTTAACTTTGTACTCTTCGCATATATTTTCAAGACTTCTATCTATTCACATGTAGGCTATATATCAAGAAACTACAACCTGTATTTTCACAATTTTCATAAAACAAAAAACTTACATTAAAATAACTATGAAAGTATTCAACCAAATTCGGAATGAACAGTTTGAACCTAATGCAGAGCATGATTTCGTTGCTCATTGATATAATGCTCTCAGTTTCTCACTATAATTGATAGCCGGAGTTAATGTCTAAACAACATCATTATTATTGTCAAGCAAATCTTATTTTACGTAAAATATTCTAATTATTATTTTTTCAGTTACAAATATATTTTCATTATTATTTTGACCATCAATTTTCTCTTTGTGATCCGAAATATTCGTGATATGTTAATCTGTTTAACAGCTCTAATGCTTTTTTCATTTTTTTTCAACAACGGAGTAAAACTCAATTGATATAACACATCTGTTTGGGTCATCTTTTGTATATATATATATATATATATATAATTTGAAATAAATGTCCTAGTACTTGATTTTATTGCCACGAACGTGTTTCTATAACACGAAGAATTCTGTTTTCTATATATATATATATATATATATATATATATATATATATATATATATCTATATATATTATATATATACTTTATATATATATATAATAATATAAATATATATATTATATATATATATATATATATATATATATATATATATATATATATATATATATATATATATAATATATATATATATATATATATATATATATATATATATAATATATATATATATATATATATATATATATATAATTGTAAATGAAACTTCACAGTTTGAGATTCTCACTATATTTTATTAACATGTATAGTACATATATTTGAAGAAGGCACTGTGTTTGGCGAAACAATTGTCATGTTAACAAAATATAGTGAAAATCGAAAACTGTAAAGCCCAATCAATTAGTTATATAGGTATATATATTTATATATATATATATATGTATATATATATATATATATATATATATATATATATATATATATATATATATATAAATTTGAGAAAGAAAAGCAAGGCCAGTCACTATTATATTCTATTTTATGGCGCAAAATAATTCACGCGGAGCCATTCATGTCAAAGCAACTAATTTGACAGTTTATTTAACCAGTCCAAACTCTCATACAATGTACATAATTTCAAATTTCAGGTTATTATATTTTTTGTTTTTCACTTGTTTATAATATGTTTATTTCACCTTGGATACGGTTGCTATAAACACACTCATTATGCCCTAGGCCATTATGCCCGCATTTGCGGGCATAATGGATTCAAAACGCCCGCTTATTGTACTAGGAGAAATGAAGCAAATTTCATTGATTAAATACCTCATAATCCTTGTCGTATACGACTCTGGATTTTTCCGGCAATGAATTATTCGCAGCTTTGGCTGCATTTTCTATGATATTCTTGGGTAAATTCATTTTCATTTCCATTATTTCTATAAGACTACACAAAGAAAGCAGCATGACATTCACTGAATATGATGACAAAAATATTCACAAACGTCAAACTATCAACAAATGACATGCCTACTATGAGAAGGAATAGGAGCAATGAAACGATTTTAAAATCGCTTTTTCATCATAATATAATAATTTTTTCGTGAAAAATAAAATCTTGTATGCACCGCGTGCGTTACTAGATCCTTATGCCCATCGGGCAACATTAATCCCACGGGCCAGAAGCCCTCGGGCCGAATGTTTCCCTCAGGGCATAAGGATCTATATAACGCACTTGGTACATAAATAACTATTTTGTTCCATGGTTTTGCACAATGTTTATGCATTTATCCGGTTTCTTTTGATGCTACTATTTTTCAACAAACTAACATGCTTCGAAAGAGATAAATATTTACGTTACGAATTTCGTCCATGCATCGCGATTGCAGTAAGTATTAAGAAATAATCTGGTATTACTTGTGAAGAATAATGAAATTAGAATACTTGACCGTAATGATAAATGTATGTTACAATGGACTTCATTCATAACCGCGCACATAAAATGAATACCGGTTTTTCCTCAGTTTTAAATTATGGAAGAGGATAATAAATATCCAACTTTGTTATTTTTCTAAATATATATTTGTCAAAGATAATGATGTTTCAAATACATCTACTATTTGGCGCTATAAATTGAAACCCGATTTTCAAGGAAACCATTATTTTCTAAATAGTGTTTTCAAAATAAATCAAAATAATAAATTGAACATTTTGCTCAGTGATACGAATTTTCATTATTACAAATACTGCTCATCCTTTTAAGTAAGTTACATAGGAGTAAGATATAAGAGAGTGCTATTCAACGTGATATTTTCTAATCGATTTCATTTACTTTAAAATCACTAAATTTTTTGAAAAATAAATCATTTGTATTATGTGTATTTTAATTTTCACCATACAGAGGTATATATTCCATAAGTTAAAGTGTTTATATATATATATATATATATATATATATATATATATATATATATATATATATCAGGGGCGGCTAGTCAAAGGAGGCTAAGGAGGCTAAGCCTCCTCAATAATATTCCGTGTATCGCTAATATATATATATATATATATATATATATATTTATATATTTATTCGAATTGTTGTTGCCTGTGATCTATTTTCAATCTCTTGATAATTATTAGCAATAACAGGCTGGTTGAATCTTAAAAAACTCGATTTTATTAAAAAGTTGACGTTTCACTACGACATTCGTAGTTTTTCTAAACTTTTGAAAAAATTGAAATCTCCTTGACATTTATTGATTTGAAAAAATTTGAATAGACAAAGACTGCTTTGTCTCGCAAAAATTTTTTTCCGAATGTGGTTGTTCTTTGTTATTTATTACGTGCTATTGAGTCTAATATCAAGATTCAAAATTGTTATCATTAGATGGCAAGGGAAACCACAGAAACCTTTACCTACGTAATGTTCGAAAATAAAAATAATAGGGTACTATTTATCTAACAACAAAGAAATTAGTCGCAGGAAAATATTAAAAAAGTAGAGCAGAATTATCGGTATAGAACGTTTATATGGAAGCAGCCGTTGACACGTGTTTCGGACTCTTTGGTCCTCATCAGAACGGCGTAGCAAAGCATTGGATTGAAAATTTGGAGATGAAAATAGTACAACAAATAAAAACCTCTGCTACGGAAGACAATCACACCTTTGTGGACTATTGTTTGAACTCTCCGGTTTGGGAGATTTGGTCAAACTCTGCCACGGAGGCGATTAATGCCATCCGCGAGATCTCAGAACGAGTAAATAAACAATAATAAAGAAATTAGTCGCAGGAAAATATTAAATAAGTAGAGCAAAATTATCGGTATAGCCCGTTTATATGGAAGTAGCCGTTTTTAATGAAATTTTTATTTAGAATTTCAAATCTTTTAAAAAGGTACTCACAATCTAGAATAATGTTTGAAACTCTCAGCTTAAGTTTGGGATCATTGCCATATTTTCAGCTTGCAATATTTAATTATTTATTCGAATTGTTGTTGCCTGTGATCTGTTTTTAATCTCTTGATAATCATTAGCAATAACAGGCTGGTTGAATCTTAAAAAACTCGATTTTAAAATTGTTATCATTAGATGGCAAGGGAAACCACAGAAACCTTTACCTTTTTTTAGTTTTGAAAAACTACAAATGTCGTAGTGAAACGTCAACTTTTTAATAAAATCGAGTTTTTCAAGATTCAACCAGCCTGTTATTGCTAATAATTATCAAGAGATTAAAAATAGATCACAGGCAACAACAATTCGAATAAATAATTAAATATTGCAAGCTGAAAATATGGCAATTATCCCAAACTTAAGCTGAGAGTTTCAAACATTATTCTAGATTGTGAGTACCTTTTTAAAAGATTTGAAATTCTAAATAAAAATTTCATTGAAAACGGCTACTTCCATATAAACGGGCTATACCGATAATTTTGCTCTACTTATTTAATATTTTCCCGCGACTAATTTCTTTATTATTGTTTATTTACTCGTTCTGAGATCTCGCGGATGGCATTAATCGCCTCCGTGGCAGAGTTTGACCAAATCTCCACAAAGGTGTGATTGTCTTCCGTAGCAGAGGATTTTATTTGTTGTACTATTTTCATCTCCAAATTTCAATGCTTTGCTACGCCGTTTTGATGAGGACCAAAGAGTCCGAAACACGTGTCAACGGCTGCTTCCATATAAACGTTCTATACCGATAATTCTGCTCTACTTTTTTAATATTTTCCTGCGACTAATTTCTTTGTTGTTAGATAAATAGTACCCTATTATTTTTATTTTCGAACATTACGTAGGTAAAGGTTTCTGTGGTTTCCCTTGCCATCTAATGATAACAATTTTGAATCTTGATATTAGACTGAATAGCACGTAATAAATAACAAAGAACAACCACATTCGGAAAAAAATTTTAGCGAGACAAAGCAGTCTTTGTCTATTCAAATTTTTTCCCATCAATAAATGTCAAGGAGATTTCAATTTTTTCAAAAGTTTTGAAAAACTACGAATGTCGTAGTGAAACGTCAACTTTTTAATAAAATCGAGTTTTTTAAGATTCAACCAGCCTGTTATTGTTAATAATTATCAGGAGATTATATATATATATATATATATATATATATATATATATATATATATATATATATATATATATTATATTGAATAGTCAGCATTCAGCATATTCATATTAATCAAAATCATATTATTTTATGCGCCTACCTTCCTTCCAACCTACATTATATAATATAATTTATTAATTTAGATAGAAGGTATTTACATTTACTGCATTTCATTCATTTCAAGATTTGTGGCAACGCTGCGGAAGGCTTAGAAAGGTATATTCTCAACGTTCATTATGCCTGCCACAGAAAAGCAAACAACGGTGCAAATACTGCGAATGAATACTTCATTGCAATAGAAAAGCAAAACACATGTAAATGGCAACACGGATAGGAACCCAGTCTCATACAATGTCGACCAATCACAACTATAGAATTTCGCGTGACTTCGAGTGAATTCGTTGGAAAGCATTAATTGAATCGTAGTGTGATCGAAGTGTCTAATGGCCGACAACAGCTTGTTCACTTATATTGCTCGCGTATTGTTTTAAAATGAGTTTGGTTACTGAAGTTAATTTCAAAAATTTCAATGGTGACTTAGTGGAATATTTGTTATCCCATAACTTTAGTGCACTAAGTTATGAGGATGAAGTTTTGATAAAAACATTGCGACCTACCCCTGAATTAAACAATTTGGTGCAGCGTAACAGACAACAAAACCGCGGTTTTAATACAAGGAATTATGAGAAACATCCTTGCCTAACCGGATCACAGGTAAAAAATAAATTATTTTGTTGGCAGTGTTTACTTTTTACTAGTGAAAATGTCTCTGTTTGCGGCCGCTCAGGATTTGAGGATTTAATTCTATACCTAGTTGAAAGTGAGGAATTCTTCACCGATAAAGTAACTTTAAATACAGCAAGCGGATTAATATCTTACTTACAAGATAAGGAAATTATATAATTTTTAAACATCTTTAAATTAATTTTTGAACAAACAGAAATAGTTTTTCAAATCTTACAGCACAAGTTTACAGATGTAATTTACTCACGAAATCGGCTCTAGTTTCTTTTGGAAAAAATTTCAGAATTTCGTGCAGAAGTTTATTTTAAAAAACTATTTTCTGTATTTCAAACTGCTGATGATACGACTCAATTTAGCCCAAAACGAAAGAAATTCAGTTACGCAGATATGGAGCTTCACTATAAGCAAATATTTTATGAAATTTTGGATACTATTAGGGGTCAAATAGAAATAAGGTTCTCTGATTTGAAAGAACTGCATTTCTTCGACTTACTCAATAAAAATTTGTTAACCGGATTTTCGGCTAATTTTCCAGATAACCTTTTGGAAAATTTATGTCAAAAATACACTTTTTTTGATGAGGTGGCCATAAAAAGTGAACTGTGTGTTGTTTATAATGACAATGAAATTTTGGGGCAAAATGAAAATCATGTGAGGACTATTAAATACCTTTTTGATAATGATTTGAATCAAGATTTACCCCAAGTTTATAAACTCTTATGTCCAATTGTTTCTATCCCGGTAACATCGGCTTCCGTGGAGCGCTCGTTTTCCACTCTTAAGAGAATTAAAACTTTTTTACGAAATTCAATGAGCCAGGGTCGTTTGAAAAATATTAGTTTGTTGTCTATTGAAAAGGAATTGGTAAAACTTTTGGCGAAAGACAAAAAATTTTATGAGGATATTATAGATCATTTTGCTAACGTTAAAGATCGCAGAATCCCGCTTATCTTCAAAAATATATAATAATTTTTATTTGCTCTCACCAGCTGTTAACAAATTCGTTAAGTAGGTAGGTAAGTACCTATTTTGTGAAAGAAAAAAAAATTTGATGAATAGATTAATTGATTAATTGGCTGGGAAGAGTTTTTGTGAATATTGTAAATAGGAGTTGTAGGTCTCAAGGTAGACACTCGAAAGTGAAAACAAATTAATAGCTTAGGGTGCTTGTTTTACTTTGATTTTCTTTAAATTATAAGGCGGTTGACCTTGAAATCCTAAAAATTTTCGCCTATGGTGTATTTTTCAACACCTCTTGTAGCCTCCTCAAACCAAAACCTCACGAGCCGCCACTGATATATATATATATATATATATATATATATATATATATATGTATATAAACATATCTATAAATATATGTATATAATAATGTAATATTATATATATATATATATATATATATATATATATATATATATATATATATATATATATATATATATAAGTATATTAAGAAATATTTCCGCGGTCTGATAGAGGAACAGGTAATGGATAATTCAGATACGTGGCCTCAATCTGCCTAATCCGCAAATAGAAATTGTTTCCTGTCAACTTTGAAGTCGTAACTACTCAGTTGCCTCTGATGAATAGGCAGGCTATGACTTTAGAGTTGAAAGGAAGTAATTGGTTTGGCGGAATTACCAGATTGATGTCACTTACCTGTTCGAATCACCTCTTCCCTTCTCATGAAAATGGTTCGCAAAATATACCTTAACGTTGAGATGTTTTCAAATCTTTCATTTGAAATATATTTAAAAAAATGCTATATTTTATTTGTATCAATTTTCTGAACAAATCGTGTGGATTAAATGAAAATAATTGCAACCCTTCTTATGGTTTGAAAACATGACAAATACATAAAGAATCTTATAACCATCAAAAATTTTAATAACGAAGAATCTCACACTTTTCTCAAGTAAAATATGCGAAGGTTAATTTTTCCTCAGTTTCTGTATATCTTGTACATACATCTGTGTGTCTACAAAATTTAATATTTGTTCATGCAATTGGTGATTTTCAGTTTCGATATAATAGTGCACTTTGTATATTGAGTGAATATTCGTATCAGAAGCTAGTTTAGTGTACTGAAACGCATCATACTATTAGTGAAATTTAATATATGTTTTATTTATTTATATGTTTACTAACTCTTACCAAGTATCGGACTCCTCAATTCAAATCATTCCTTCTAGTTTATATTATGAATCTACAATATGTATATATATATATATATATATATATAGATATATATATATATATATATATATATATATATATATATATATATATATATATATATATATTTACATATTTGTATATTTCTATATATATATTTATTTAAATTTATATATATATATATATATATATATATATATATATATATATATATATATTATATATATATATATATATATATATATATATATATGTGTGTGTGTGTGTGTGATAATATTAGAAATTTTCTTGGAAATTTGGCTTAGCTAAAATGGAGATCTATTTGTGTTTGCTATTTAGTTATTTATTCCTTTCTCAAGGGCTAGTTAAATTATCTTCAGAAACAACTGACACTCATTTAATTTATCTTATACATAAACTTCGATTGAATTCATATTTTCGATACATTCGAAGTTTGTGTATAATATTGATGAAATGAGTGTCAGTTGTTAATTTAACTAGTCCTTGAAAAAAGGTTTTGTGAAGCCGAAACCTTGGAATATACATATATATATATATATATATATATTATATATATATATATATATATATATATAGGTATATATATATATATATAGGTATATATATATATATAGGTATATATATATATATATATATATATATATATATATATATATATATATATATATATATATATGCATCATATTCTTCAAAATAGTCAGACCCTAGGTATATTCTAGTATCAGTTTATCAGAGCGAATATAATGTCAACTTTTTACCTTTTTGAGAGGATTGATCCAAATTTGATACTTCAGCACCCACAAACACAAGTGTACTTAGAAATATTATGCGAAATTCATACTAGTTCTACTTCCATTACTCTGTCGGCGTGGCTCACTAAAGTCCATTTCATCATTTAATTTAAGATACTTATTGTTTATTACATGATCTGCATTTTTGCTTCCCTTCATTGCAGCCAGACTATGCAGGGGTTTATAATTAGAAATACCACTCTCATCTATAAGAATATATGGCACTCTTCCAGCCTGAACGGCTTGAAGAGCATCCTTAGGAATCACAGCTTGTAAATCGTTTCTTATTATTAGAACTGCATGATCCAATTTCATTCTTTGAATGAGAAAATCCTCTAGCCCCAGTAAATTTTCTGTTTTTAGTAGTTGAAGCGGAACCATTCTCGAATTTCTCAATGAACTGCCATTTGATATAAGAACACCGGATTCCCTTATTAATTGTCGAATTCTCGGATCTAGTTTGGCTGAATCTGGATTTCTTTGGAGCCTCTCGATGGCTTTCATCATTGTATATTCCTTATTCACCAATTTCTCTATAAGAAACATCCTCTTCAAAAAGTTTTCTACGCTTTTTCTTACATTTCTCACTTTCAAATTATGCAATTCAGATAATTCATCAGCAATATCCAGTGAACCTAATGCTTTCGCAAAAGAAGCAGAATGTTGAATGAAAATTTCAGACTTTTCATCAGCAATATTGGACATATCGAAATTTTTATCTATGAATATTTTGCAGGAGAATAATATACTTTCCTCTATCAGCTTCGTTACGTCATTCTCCATTTTTACTTTATTGGAATGATTTCTACAATACTCTAACATAATATCTATAATATTTTCGTTCGTTTTAATTAATTTTATAAATGCTTCACACAGGAGTTTATTATGTTCCAACATAATCTTTTCTATTCCCCAAACAATAGTCTCAATGCCATTTGTGGGACAGTTAATAATTTTGCTCAACATATTTACTTTTGAATCTCTATAATCGTACATAAGATATTTAAAAAGAATATCGCAAATTTCGCTCCTTTCATAAGAGGTACTCATAAGGTCAGTTAACTCTCCTAGAAGTGACATATTGTTCTTTAGAATATCCGCTACAACTGTCCCAAGTGACTCTAAAGCCAACAACTGGTCCTTCGGTCTTTCTTTAAATTTCATATTTGCAGCAACAATTGCAGATTTGAGCAATATCTTCAAACTAGTGGAACAGTTATGGTATTTATAATTGCTTATTCCATCCTCATGTAGAATAACGTGAGTTTCGATAATATTTTCAGGATAAATGCTATTTTTATCCCTAATCGCTGAAGTCTTTCGAACCAGAGTTAAGAAAATGTCAACTAATCTATTTATAATTTCTTCCTCTTGAGTTATTTTCGAAGCTATTTCAGATGCATCTCTTTCTGTTACATAAGATACCAATGACCGTTCATGTTTCATTGTTAATTTACGAAGCTGGTCTAATCTATCTTGTAAACTCAATTTTTTTTCTTCTAAATCAGAAACTAATTTCTCCATTCCGTCATCTAATAGTAACTTTTTGAGTTTTTCTAATTCAGCACGATCATGCTCTTGTTTAATTCTAAATGCTTCAGAATCGAATTCTGAAGATTCTGAATCGGTGTCAGAGGATTCTACTTTCATAAAATCTTTTTCATTTATCAACAAAATTATAGCTTCTTCGTCATCAGTTCCTTCCATATCATTTTTTTCAATACGAACGTTATCCATAATTTCATCAATTATATTATTTTCTGGGACTATGTCATTAATTTCGATATCCAAATTCTTTTGTTCCAATTTCATTCTTCGTTCTTTTCTTATTTGAATATGTTCTTCTGTTGGGGGTGAAGGCCTTTCATCTTCAGTTAGAGCAAATGTTAGTTGTCCATCTGATGTAATCGTAGATTGTGTCGGAAGAAACATAGGATCATTCTCATTCTGAGCCATTATCAATCCATTTATCAATGTTGGTTTTTGATCAATATTTAACGTGAAACCAGGAATAAATTCTAACCCATGATCGGTGTTAACTGTTTGTCCTGGTACAAAAACTTCTCCATCCGCTGTATGTACCATTTGTCCACTGATGAATACTTCTTTTCCTGAAGAAAGTTTAACTTTGACTCCAGAAATTTTTTTCATTTCATATTCATTCTGTTCGTTTAACTGATCGTCGATCATTAATTCATGGAAATTTGATTGTGCCATGTTTTTCAAAACGTCAGAAATTTCATTCATTGTTGGCAGCTGGTTTAATAAAATAACAGATTTCGAAAAATACTCATTTACGTGAAGAGTTTTCTGTAAATCGTCAATTTCCATATCAATAGGCTCTTCTTTACGAGGCTCATTAATTTCAGCAACCACCTTTTTGGCATCTTCCTCAAACTGATCCCAATCCAGTTTTCGGAGATTTTCTTTAACAAGTAATTTATATTCTTTTCGTTTCTCTGCTGCGTGTCGTCTCCGGTGCTTTATAACTTTTTTCAACATAAGTTCCCATTCTTCTTCTTGTCGCTCTTTATCTTCGAATATTTTAGCTAAACCCATTGTATATTTACCATAATGGTGCAATTTTTCATCAGCTTCACTAGTAGCACCTTCGCCACAAAACATCGGTTCTGTAGTTTCATAATAGTCTAATTCCAAAGGAACTTTCTTGAAATCTTTCAATTTAATTAAAATTTTATCAGTTTTCTGTGAAACTAAAATATCTATTATATCTCCATCCCTTACCGCATATTCTAATTGAGCCTGAAGTACAATATTCAATTTTTTATCTGCTATAGTGTAAACAAATACACCACTGCCATCCTTTTTATTTAGTATGTTCACTAATATTTTTTGATTTTCATTTTCTGGATCTAATACAGGTGTCATATAAGTATAATTTTCCATTTCTTCATGTTTCAACTTACCATAATTTTTTAAAGTATTTGTTCTTTTCTTTTTGTGATTAAGAAGCACAGGTATGTATCTTTGAATTTTTGAACCTAGAAGCCATTTTCCAGTTATTCTAAAAGTTCTAAAGGCTTCTCTGGGGGTAAGAGGTTTCAACAATGGTAAGTAAAAGTTTCTAGAGAATATTTTACTTGCCGCAGTAATTCTGCAGAAGGACAACACAAAATTCACCATCTTCAGTACAACACAAAGATGAACAATCACAACACGAAACACGTATGATGAATTTAAAATAAACTTAACAAATATTTTATTGAAAGGGAAAAAAATTATCAATGTTCGTTACAGTAAATTATTACATTATTGTATGTTTTCATTCTTCATTTTTATAAATGAAAATTTAATTCAACTAATGAAGAAAGTTCGTTATATTCATGTAATATAAATTGAAATGAATCAATGGACAGCGAAGTTAACAATAAATTATTTCGATTTGAATTAGTATTAAGTTCACAGGCCGATTTTTAAAGCAACGCGAATCACTTTCTACACGTCGCGACGGCGAAAGGGAACTGACTGCGAGAATGTACGCTTCGTTCTCCCCGAGTTATTAAAATCGTCGTCCACCAAACTCTCGGTTGTACGCATTCAGGACATGTTGATATTTCAATAATCTTGTCTGATTTCTGGCCTTTTCCAAAATATCCTTTGTTTTATCATCTTCAAAAAATGTTTCTTTTTTAATGCTTCTTTCCAATTCTTCTAATTTTGCACTCTTCTTTACTGGTTCAATTGGTACATAAGAGGGTGGAGGAGCAATTGTTATCTCTTTCACTTTTTTCCTTATAGTCATTCTTTCTTCTGCTTTCAACATCTTTTCTTCAGCTCTATTTTTCAATCTCTTCTTTTCCTCTTCTTCCCGTTTCTGTCTTTCTTCTTCCAAGCGTTTGAGGGGATCCTCTAATAGCAGCCGTTGTGGCCTGAACACTTCACGTGGTGGTGATTTCGGTTTCGGTTTCGTCATCTCTACAGGCGCCCTTTTTTTTACACCTTCCTTTCAACCTGTATCTAAGGGTTCCTCTATTACTCTGCGTTTAATAACGATCTCCTCATCATATTTAGGCCTAGGTTTTGGAGGGTGAGGAGGAGGGGTAGGAGAGTGGGTTGGGGAACGCCTCCTGCGCCTTGTAATTAATTCATCATTCACTTGATCGTCAGCTGTAGCTTCGAATTTCAGTTGACCTTGTTCTGTGATAGTGGAATCCCCTGGTAAGAACATGGCATCATTTTCTTCCTCGCCCATGACCAAACCGGGAATGAGAGTTGGTTCCTCATCCATTAGAATGGTTATACCAGGAGTACATTCAAAACTATCATTATCCGTCTCTACTGTTTGACCAGGAACAAAAACTGCTTGCTCTTCATCACCTTGAACCATTTGTCCAGTAACAACACGTTTTTGTCCTTCTTTCAGCTCGAGTGTTATTCCTGAAACATTTTGAATCTCACATATCTCACCATGTTCCAAGTTTTTAATAACTTCAGGAATTTCCTTCATGACTGGGAGTTGATCCAGTACTTCTTTTCCTCCTTGCTTCAGCTTTTCACTAACATTTTTAGTCTTTTCCATATCCTCAACAGCCATGGGGATATTTTCATCTTCAATTACTTCATTGGCTTCCTCTACGATCTGTTTTGTATCCTCTTCGAACTTATCCCAATCCATATTATCTAAACATCCAGAAAGCATTTCTTTCCAATCTGCACTAGCCTCGCCCTTGTGCTTCTTTTTTCTTTTATTATTTCCAACTCCCATTCTTCAACTCCTGATTCTATAGCTTCAAAAAGTTTGGCCATGCTGAATGTTTCTTTTCCATGATGATGTTCTTCTCCAATTTGTTCTTTCGTCCAACCACTTCCTCGATAAAGAGGATGGCTACCTGAATATGGTGCAAGAGGAAGAGTTACTCTTAAACCGTCTGCTAGTTTACATACAATTTTCTCACTGCATTGGGCTATGATAACATCAATGATTTCCTAATCCTTGATTGCTTTTTCCATTTGATGAGGAATAACAACTATGCAGTTCCAGCAATAACTTCGTAAATATAATACTGTCCTTTATCTTTCGGTTTTCGTCTAATGATACTTCCTAGACGTGTATGTTTTTCCATGTTCTCGTCAAAAAAGGGTTCCAAATATTTTTCATCTTGTTTTTGTTTTACTCGTTTTTTGATCACAGGAACTCCTTTGCCGCGCCTTTTCCTCTCATATGATTTATCTTCATGGGTACTCAGTACAGGGATATGATGTTCAATACGAGCTCCGAGAATATTTTGCCCTGTTATTATTTTCCTTCTTAGGGCATCTTTAGGTGATAATGGCTTGAGTAGCGGTAAGTAATAATTTCTCTGGAAGAGTTTGCTTGCTCTGGTAATTTTACACAAAGAAATCTTTACGTTAATCACCATTATGGATTGATTAAAATCGTGAGTTTATTTTTTAAAATCTATCATTTAGAAAATGAATTAAACTAATCACTACCGAAGGGTCAAACTATTGAATACTACGTGAGGTGGTGACTGCGTGGAGGACCAGTGGTCGACTTCACTGGTGATAATGAACTAGAAGTAGGTACGCGTAAGTGGGTCGACTTGATGTGCTCAAGATTTAAATTAAGATGACACGCTCCGGTGACCTTTTCAATCGTCGATCCACTGTCCTATTCGATATTCACAACGTGCCAACTGAATGACAGATTTCCATACTCTGTGACGCATCATCCCCACCGTATCGAAAACGTTTCTATATTCGTATCTCTCTAACCAATTGAATGTCCCTCTCACGTTATTTTTCTGTAGGTATTTCTTGTGATCTACTTCAAAAAATTTACCTTTTTTGATATTTTTCTCCAGCTCTCGAAGCTTCTCACTTTTTGTCACAGGTTCCTGAGGTTCGTATTTAGGTGTTTTGATTTTCTTGTCTGTAAGTTCTTTCGGTTTTTGTCGAATTTCACGTCGTTTTTTGTCAATAGCGATTTCTTCTTCAGCTTTTTTTTCTGTGAAGTTTTCGACTCGTTCTTTTTCTTGAAGAATTAAGTCTTTTTCGAAAGTTGGCAGAACCAGGTCAAACAATTTTTGCCCAACTTCTTCACGTTTTGTATTTACTTCTCCGGATACAAGAACGGTTGTGGTAGTAACAGGTTTTTTAGCAGTTCGTTCACGACGTTTGGGACCCATACTTTCGGACGCGTATAGTCGCTTTGGTCTCTCGTAAATGAATTCTTTTTTCTCACGCTTGGGGGGCGGTCTCTGCTCCTCCTCCTCTTCTTCACTATTTTGCTCCTCCTCTAGTTCAATCTCTTCGACCTCCTGGACCTCGAGTTCAGGTAATGGGATGTTTGAATTAGCTTTGACATCATAGTCTGTTTCGGTGAATTGTAATTCGCCACTTTCGGTGATTGTTGACTCACCTGGCAAAAACATGAGCTTATTTGGATCATCGCCCATGACCAAACCTGGCAGCAACTCCGGTTCCCCATCTAACATTACAGTGAAACCGGGCGCGAACTCAAACGCACCGCCTTCAGTTTCTACAGTTTGGCCTGGCATGAATAATTCCCCTTCGTCAGACTTAACAGTTTGACCTGGAACGAAACGTTCTTTTTGGGATTCAAGGTTAACAATGATGCCTGATATATTATGTTTGTCAACAAGTTCAGAGTGTTTCATTATTTTTATTACTTCCGGAATTTCCGGCATTGTTGGAAGCATATCTGTAAGTTCTGGAACAGCTGATTTCAACTTTTCATTAACATTTTTTGTTTTTCCATATCATCTGACGCCATTACTATTGGTTCGTCATCAACTGGTTCATTTGCTTCTTCGACTATTTGCTTTGTTTCTTCTTCGAATTTGTCCCAATCCATATTTTCAGTCATGGTAGACATCATTGTTTTTCAGTCAACGGTGCCCTCTCCCCTTTGTTTCATCTTCCTTTTAATAGGTTCAAGTTCCCATTCTTCCACTCCTGATTCTTTAGCTTCGAATAATCTAGCAATGGACATTGTTTCCTTACCATGATGATGATATTCTTCTACATCTGTTCTCGTCCAACCCTCTCCATAATAAATGGGTGCTCGTCCATCCCAACTAGAATAAGGCATAGAAAATTTAGATCCATCTCTGAATTTGACAACAATTTTATCACTTCTTTGCGCAATGACCACATCAGTTATATACCTATCCCGAATAGCTCTCTCCATTTGATATGGAACAACAACAGTTAAATTTTTATCAGAAACATAATATGTGTAACACTGACCACTACCCTTAGGTTTCCTTGAGAATATTCCTTTTAGTCTTCCATGACCTTCCATGTCATCGTCAAGAAAGGGCATAACATATTTCATGGACTCCTTTCGTCTTTGCCGTTTCTTACCTAGTCCCTTGACCATATATTTACGACGCTGAATTCTTGACTGATATTCTTCTAGGACTGGTATATAGTGTTCAATCCTAGAACCAAGTATATTTTGACCTGTTATAATTTTTCTTCTTAATGCATCTTTGGGCGACAGAGGCTTCAACAAAGGCAAATAAAAATTTCTTTGAAAGAGTGCTTGCTCTGGTGATTTCACATAACTGTAACATAACATTGAGAACCATTTCGATTTTTTTCTAATCTTGTTTCAAAAACTAAATCAAAAAACACTGCTCGTGAAAAGTATTTCCACAAATGATTGTTTGTATCATTTATAACAAATAATTCGCAATCGATCGGTCAGAAATTTGATTCGAGTATAAGCGTATTATCGTTGTCGACTGGACGAAAAAAATCTAGAGCAAAGTTCCTAGATGGTGTTTGTGTACTTGAAATTATTTTTATATCCTACTCATCATTCAGCAATTCGACTATTGTCGTTTATCGTCTACACCTTCTATCCTCTTTTATAACTTAGAGGCCTTGATTACGTCTTACTTATTATGAAAAGGAAAGAAAGCTTGCTTGGTAGTACTCATTATGTTCATTTTATAGCGATCTGAATCGTATGGTTTATCTGAGAATATCAATTGAAATTTTGATATAGTGCAACTATTTTCAGATGGAAATAATTCGGATCCTGATTCATAGGTGTCTATAACGATACAAATTTCATGACTTTGATTAGTCGATGGATTAAAAATACCCAAGGTTGAAAATGAAATCATATTTTGATTATCGTTAATAGTAGTAATTAAAATTGGTTTGAATAACACAAGGATGAATATATTCTGATTAAATTAAATTATCTTTATAATTGAAATGAAATACTGTTTATTATTAATTGCATCACTTGAGAACGACCGTACCGAGATGGCATAATACCCCAGTTGTTGCGAATAGAAAAATTAAAAAAGTTTCGAAGAAAATTTTGAAATTGAGAAAAAACTGGATTTAGCTTACAATGAAATGCTGTCCGATAGTAGAAGCATCACTTGAGAAAAGCTGGAGTGAACTTGCTAATTTTCATGTTGGAATTCGTTCTTTTGTGTGTTATATTTTTTTTCTCAAAGAATATATACATATATATATATATATATATATATATATATATATATATATATATATATATATATATATATATATATATATATATATATATATATATATATATATATATATATATATATGAAATGTGTGAATTTTTTTCAAAGAAAATAAATTATATTCTAATTTTTATATTCGATTTGCTATTAAAGCGTGGTTTTTGAAACCATAATTTATTATTTTCGAATCGATTCTCGACGAGATGCACTTCGGGCAAAAAATAGTGACGGAGTTCTGCTGCTCAAGCGAAAAAATTTTGATTTTGAAAAACTGTACGTCCTTTTAAAATTGAATGCTGATCGCTGTTACTTGAGGAAGGCTGAATGTCCTTTTCTCTATGGGAATACACTAATTCATCTTTCAGAATATTCGTAACAGTCAGAGTAAGGTTCTTAATGGAAGAAAAATCAGAAAAGTGGAACGAAAAATTAAAAAATCCCAGAATGCTTTTTTTATGGAATTTTTGTATAATCTCAAGAACATATCTGACGATTCAAACGATGGAAATGATTAATTCTTTTTAGTCGTGTTTTCCGTGAAAATAATAGACTATTGTAAACTATATCAAAACTGAACACTGAAGTGCGAAATTGGTTTTTATATCCGTTTAAAACTTCCTGGATTTTAAATATTTATGATATGTCTGGTATGAAAATGATTGAATTACTAAAATGACTATTAATATTATGGATTGGTGATAGAAGAGTGAAAATTTAGGGTTGTATGTATTTTTTAATGCAACATCATAAAAAAATAAATATAAAAAATTTGGTCAAAAAAATGAAAAAAAATTGTTTGGGTTGGACCACCCTTATCACTCAGGGTTATGAAAAATAGATTTCGACCGATTTTTAGACCTACCGAATATACGTATGAAATTTCACAAAAATCAGTCTAGCCGTTTCGAACACTGTGACACGAAAATTTTATATATTAGATATATATATATATATATATATATATATATATATATATACATATATATATATATATATATATATATATATATATATATATATATATATATATATATATATATATATATATATATATATATATATATATATATATATATATATATATATAGGTACACTTGATTATCTATTCACTTCGTGAATACTTTTATTTATATTGTTAAATGAAATTATCCGGTTTTCTGGTTCAGTAAAATGAATTGCAGATTATATATTTTTAATACAATTATTTTTCGGTCAATTCTTTGACTCTCATTAAATTGGTGAGAATCATTTTGTCATTGCTAAAATAAAAGGTAAATATAAAAACATCATTTTCGAAAATATAGGTTCGCCCGAATATTATCATGAATAAAACCATCCTATTCACAACATGTCAAATAAATTTTCACAAAAAGCTAACTACATGACACAATGGAAATAGAGCAAATCGAATCAATCATGAATAAAATTTTAGAAACAAATACCTTCCAAGTCAACTCACAAAATAACACTAGCAGCCATAAGTTTTAAAATATTGTTATATATATCTTGCTGAGCCTGCGGTCATATCTGTTTTATCTTATGGATTCAGTGTTTTTTAATGAAAACCGTTTCGTGAATTTTGCCCCTTTTGTGAGGCTCTGCAGTTTCTAAGATTTAGTAGGATGGGAAATCAAATTTTTTATTGAATCAATTTGTTCTCATTTTATTATATTATGTAGTTTTTTTGTGCAAATTTCTTTGAAATATTTTTTAAGTGATGTTTTTTATTTATGATATGATTTGAGCCAGCCTATATTTTCAAACAACATGTTTTTATTTGTGCTTTTTTTTATCAACAACACTGTACTTATTACCAATTTGATAAAGGTCAAAGAAATCACCGAAACGTAAGGAATGTTTCCTTTTCGAGATTTTCAACTGATTCAACTTAAAAGATTGACCAGGTATATATATATATATATATATATATATATATATATATATATATATATATATATATATATATATATATATATATATAAGTAAGAATTATTCGTGTTAAACGGTAAACACGCGAGCGATTGCTGCTTGCGGTGTGTGAATATTGAATCACATCGAACTGATGTGTCAACTTTACCCTGGCAGATAAAGTAGCCACCTTCGGGTGTTCCGGACGTACGATTTCTCGTTGCCGAAATGTTTTCGTCTGTCTGAAAGATGTGTTTCAATTGTTTCCGACTAGAGGCGCTGTGTCATATTTATATGCAATTAAGTTGCTATAGTCTGTCCAGCGGCCGTTGGCGTGTACGTCACCAATTGTATATGACGTCGATCGTGAACACTGTTGCCAGACGTAATAAATAATCTTAAATCTACATAGCTAACCCAATTTTCAACAAAATGAGATATCTTGAATGTTTGACATGGCGGGGATTTTTAGCGGTAAATTCAAATTGACCATTATTCCCTACCAGAAGTGTCTATCTATATGGAATCCATATTCATCGATCGATAAATCAAACTTAATTACAAAATCTTCTAGGTTACTCGGCGACTGTCAAACGTGAAATGTCGATTACCGGCGCGTTGGTCGAGAAGGTCCGACAACATTGCAAATTTTTCAATTAAATGACAACTTAACAAACATTCAACTTATTTTCATTACTCGGAATGTTAGTTTTTCTTGAGAGATACATACGATTCGATATGTTAAGAACAGAATATTTGTCGAAATGGATGATCCGGTCACTATCACCATATAACTACTTCTTCAGAAAATTACTTACGACAGATATGAATTTTGACCATTTCGAATTTTATTTATTTGGGTAGGCAGCCTTGCGTCGTTATTTGCGCATGACTGTGACGTACACGCCAACTTAGACTGGACAGAGTATAGAAGGAAAATATGAGACCGTTAGAAATGTTGGTTTGGTTATCACTTTCGATAGATGGATGATACTGATGAGCTCCAATAAGGGCGAAACAGTCTGTCTATCAATTTCCATCGATTGTGATGAACAAATTAACATTTCTAACAATTGCCGTCTAGGGTAGATGTGGATATTTCGATGCTTCGTGAACTTTTACAACCAGCTCCGCTAGGAGGTTCGTTTGATTAGTTTCAAATAAATGTCCTAGTTCACTTAATTATATATATATATATATATATATATATATATATATATATATATATATATATATATATATATATATATATATATATATATATATATATATATATATATATATATATATATATATATATATATATATATATATAAAAAATATATATATATATATATATATATATATATATATATATATATATATTACATAAAGTGAACAAGGAAAATTCTTCAATAATTCAAAAAATTATCAAACAACTTTCCAAGGAAGCTGGTTATACGTATTCAGCAACGCAAAATCTGCATTCACAATCGAATGGTGAATTATAGAAATTGTCAAGTCACCCCGACTCAAAATCTGCATACAGCTGTTTCGATCTTATTAGATCTCATCAGTGCAGCTTATTTGACTCGGAGTGAATTGACAAATTTCTAATTGTTCCCCAATACAAATCGTGGTCAGTAACACTGGCTGGATAACAATCCAGAGCGCCATCCCACCAAAGATATTGGGAAACAACAATTCACCGCTTAGACTGAAAATGCAGAAATTCGTCGCTCAAACACGTACCTCCTGATATGAAGATATCTACTCTACAACAGTGGTGTATATGATTCCAAGGCACACTAACATAGTGATTTAAAATCTTTGGATATACTCACGAGAGCGCGCTCCGAATATTCTAGTCGCTTAATACGCAAAATACAACAATCAAATCATGAAAAACATACTAGTCGACCATGGTCAATTTCATACATAACATAAAGTGAACAAGGAAAATTCTTCAATAATTCAAAAAATTATCAAACAACTTTCCAAGAAAGCTGGTTATACGTATTCAGCAACGCAAAATCTGCATTCACAATCGAACGGTGAATTATAGAAATTGTCAAGTCACCCCGACTCAAAATCTGCATACAGCTGTTTCGATCTTATTAGATCTCATCAGTGCCGCTTGTTTGACTCGGAGAATTTTCCTTGTTCACTTTATGTAATGTATGAAATTGACCATGGTCGACTAGTATGTTTTTCATAATTTGATTGTTGTATTTTGCGTATTAAGCGACTAGAATATTCGAAGCGCGCTCTCGTGAGTATATCCAAAGGTTTTAAATCACTATGTTAGTGTGCCTTGGAATCATATACACCACTGTTGTAGAGTAGATATCTTCATATCAGGAGGTACGTGTTTAAGCGACGAATTTCTGCATTTTCAGTCTAAGCGGTGAATTGTTGTTTCCCAATATCTTTGGTGGGATGGCGCTCTGGATTGTTATCCAGCCAGTGTTACTGACCACGATTTGTATTGGGGAACAATTAGAAATTTGTCAATTCACTCCGAGTCAAATAAGCTGCACTGATGAGATCTAATAAGATCGAAACAGCTGTATGCAGATTTTGAGTCGGGGTGACTTGACAATTTCTATAATTCACCGTTCGATTGTAAATGTAGATTTTGCGTTGCTGAATACGTATAACCAGCTTCCTTGGAAAGTTGTTTGATAATTTTTTGAATTATTAAAAAATTTTCCTTGTTCACTTTATGTAATGTATGAAATTGACCATGGTCGACTAATATGTTTTTCATGATTTGATTTATATATATATATATATATATATATATATATATATATATATATATTACTTTACTCTACGGCTTCTCAAATAAATGATATGGTTCATACTTATCTAAATTAGTAGTAGGTACTACATCAATCCAGGGGCGTAGCTAGTGGAGGGAACAGACGTTTCGGACTCGAAACCGTAGACTTGTAGAAAAATTGTACTTGCCAATAGCAATACCAGGATTGTGCTGAACAAATTGAGATACCTTTAATCAGTAATAAGCATTGCGCTGAAAATATGCACAGTCCGAGAAGTGGGTCGATCCGAATATTGATAATAAATTACCAACAATTTATGAATAACTCACTTCGCCGAGTGTCCTCCCAATAACCTCGTGGGCAACGTCCACCGCGTCCTGTAGCAAGGTCCTGTAGCAGGGGCCTAGCGGCTTGTCCATGGCCAGAGTATGTACTCTGCAGTGCAAGTTGCTATCTTCTCGCGGCCCGCACAAAATGGGTCTGCGGTCCGGATGCGTACCGCGGTCCGCCACTTGGTGACCCCTGGTTTATATTATGGTTTTTGAGAATACGGCGGGAAAAAGTGAAATGTGAAGTTGTAGAAAAAAGAGGAAAAATTCACTCCTCTAGAGGTTTTTCTGAATTTATTATGTCATTTTCTCGGTTAGATTTTCATCCCTAGTCAAAATGCACAAAGATATATAGGTATATATATATGAATTCTTGATTTTTACCTGTTTATCGTATTCATTCCAAGAGATATCAATTATTGGTATAACAGGTTTATTTCAAACATTACATTTTAAAATTAAAATTCATTGGACGTTTCAATGGAGTTTCCATCTTGATCAGCTAAAATCGGGATAAAATACAATTCAAATGCCTAAATATAAAACATATATACACATACACTAAAATAAAATAAAATAAAATAAATTGTATCTCACCAGAATGTTCGTCGGTAGTTGTCACAATACTACTTGACTCTTGAATCTCTGTTTAACCGATGTATAATCGTTCATGCGTATAGAGCTCATGTATTACAATAATGGGGCATATATCGAACTTAGGCCCTTTATATCTATTTTGTTGTTAACTGTGTTGTCTTGGTTCTTCTGTATAAAAATCATTTCAAGGATTTCGCGTGATTTTAAGTTTTTTTCTATAGTTAGTATGTGTGTTTCATCGTAATCGAAATCATGTCTTTCTGATTGTTTGTGTTTGTTCAGTGCAGTGTTCGCTGTTTTGGCATATCTGTGGGCTTTTAGTCTATCTTGTAGACGTTGTGAGGTTTGTCCGATATATACTTTATTGCAATCTTTGCAGGGAACGCTGTATACTACGTGGGATTTCTTTTCTGTTGGAATTTTGCTCTTTAAGTTGGTGTAGAGTTGTTTTATCTGATTCTGAGGTTGATGCGCTATTTTTAGTGTATGTGTATATATGTTTTATATTTAGGCATTTGTATTTTATCCCGATTTTAGCTGATGAAGATGGAAACTCCATTGAAACGTCCAATGAATTTTAATTTTAAAATGTAATGTTTGAAATAAACCTGTTATACCAATAATTGATATCTCTTGGAAGGTATATATATATATATATATATATATATATATATATATATATATATATATATAGAGAGAGAGAGAGAGAGAGAGAGAGTCCCCCAAAAAAAATTCCTGACTACCCCACTGCATCAATCCCTAATTTGCAATATATTTTAAAAATATTATTTACTTTATTCATATAAACAAAGTCTTAGTTTTTTGAAAGTTTACCAAAATTAATTTCATAAAACAAAAACTGTTTTTGAGTCGTGATTATACAGTGAAGTGCATAAAATGAATCTCATGTGCTAAAAGCTACTCCAAATAAATTTGAAAAATGTAATTCAAATCACCTTGAAGTTTTTCTCCTTCAAGAATTAAATTCAAGAACAACAAGTATAGTTTATCGTGAATTATGGAAATATTCCATAATATCAAATAAATATTACTTAATTGAAGTAGAAATATATTATCTAATTTCTATTTTGTTACTTTTTTGTATTATTATTTTTTCGTATTTTCAAAAAATGAACATAATAATACCAAATTTACTTTTTCTATCTCTAAATGCACTGTTCCAATTTGTTTCGACTGATTGAGATATATTCTTATAGAAGCTTCAGTTTTGAATATTTGTTCAGCAAAGACATATAGTTATGGACTGTAACAAAATAAATATGCCAATCCCAATATCAATTTTAATTCAGATACATATATTTGATAGTATGTATTCATGGCGAAATATTTTCGAACAATGCAAAGTTTCATCAAAGCTTGATTGATAAGGCATTTGGCAGCTATTAGGTGTTGATTTGATTATTGGCAAACCTCTGAAGTAATTCTAATTTGGGTGTCGATTAAGAGTTGCTAATTCATCACTAACAACAGGAAGACATTTTTGTATCTACTATCTCTTCTTCAGATATTTTTAGTAGCTAAAGTTTAACTTCATTTTATTTCTCCGTCAGCACAATACAAACGACAAATTGCGAACACCAACATTCTTATGATCAATAAATTATTTCTTTTGTATCTAATGGTAGTTTATGATAATATCTCAACAAGTTTCATAATATGAAAGATTGTTGATGGAATCCGTCGTTACTACGTGATAATTTAAAATGATTATTTTTTTGATAATAAACGTAATAAATTCAAGTTTTGTTTTTGATAAGATAACTTAAATCTAAGTGAAATGACTTTCATACTTTATAGTACCTAATTTAAATCGAAAACAATTTTATAAAATGAAGATAACCTATTTTCAAATCATTTTCTCATTAAACAGAGATTAATAAAAAATTGTGCACGAATAAACAAATTGTGATACTTTGAATAATGAAATAATACTTACCTATTCTATTTGAGTTACAAAATATGACTATAACAGAATGTTGAAGGTTAGAATATTATTAATTCGAAAAATTCTGCTTTTAACGCAACCTTTCAAAATGTCAAAAAGTAAATTTCATTCAAATTTAGTATATATATATATATATATATATATATATATATATATATATATATATATATATATATATATATATATATATATATATATATATATATATATATATATATATATATATATATATATATATATATATATATATGTTTACGGCACCCCCTTTACGCACCTCATCATTTGTTACGTCAGGACGGACGAGTTGTAGGAAGCGGACATGCGCAATACCAATGCAGCAGTAGGAGTCATCGAGTATGCCTCAATGTATGAACAAGTTGCCAACGTAAGAAGCAATAAACAGAGTTTGTCAGATTCAGAGGTTGAGCATATGGACGTTCCGATACATACAAGGTATCGATACCTACTCATTTAAGTAGTACTCAAATCAATTTTCGATACTACTCATATGAGTACCTCCAAAGTATCGATACTTACTCATATCGATACATTTAAGATTTTTCTTGGTATCTAATTATTTCGAAAAATGACAAAATCATCAAAATTCATAAAATATTTGTTAATTACAAATTTTGGGCTGAAAAAGCCGAACATGCACTTCGATTTTGCCGCTTTCACACTTTTTTTCAAAAAATTAAACTAACCTGACTTATTTTAACCTCACGAACCTAACCTCCGAGTTCAAGAAAGTATCGAATTCATATGATAGATACATTTTATATTAAGAAAAGTGATTTTTTTCCAATTTAAAATTCTTCTAACTTACCAATTCGACACCTTCCTGCACTCGGAGGTTAGGATAGTGAGGTTGGAATAAGTCAAATGAGTTGAATTTTTTGAAAAAAAAAGTGAGACAGTGGCAAAATCAGAGTTAATTCGGATTTTTCAGCCCAAAATTAGTAACAAAATCTACATGATTTTGAAATTTTATAATTTTTCGAAATAATTACCAAAAAAATTCTAAAATGTAACGATGTGAGTAAGTATCGATACTTTGGAAGTAGGTACTCGATTCTGAAGATGGAGATGTTATAATCTCGAACCAAATTCGTGACCCCGGCCGTAGACAGAGAAAACCGCTTTTTTCCCAGCCTACGAGCGGGACCCTGCATGCGAGTGAGAGAGAAAAAGAGACTGTAATATAACTTCAGCACAGAACCCAGGGAAACAGCTTTTTATCACAAAGAAAACGCGTTCAGATTTTGTAAAAAAGTAACATTCGTTTCGTTTCGTTCAGTCTGAGCCTGACTGATTCGATACCAAGTACTTTTGTTTCGATACCGAGTAAGTATCGCAAGATTGATTCGATACTAAAAGTACTTGGTATCGAAACAAAAGTATCGAATACTTACTCGTAGTTACTTGTATCGGAACGTCCCTAGTTGAGCATCACACTGAATACTGAACTCCACAGCTTCTGCAGATTGAGTTAGAAAGGGGTCAGCAATTAGTTTCGCTCGGGGTCCGTTTCGATAAATGAAATGACCATCGCGGTACGTACAACACGTGGTCTTCTCAACGTCCATCAATGCGGGGATACATTTTTATTGAAGTACGTACTCTGTAGTGCACGTTGCTGTGTTCTCGCGGTCCGCACAAAATGAGTCCGCCATTTGGTGACCCGTGAGGTAGATGGTTGAAGTTTTGTACGTACATTGAGTTTAGATTGATTTAAAATTTTTTTGTTGGTTTCAACTCTTCCCACTGAACAAGAAACATCATAAGTCTATTTTGTGATGTTCTTTTTAGAGACTTTTCGTGATGTTTATTTAAAACGTTAAAAAGATATCTCCTAGATGTTTAAATTTCATAACCAACTTCATTCACATCCATGTTATGTAATTAAAACATATTTTAGATGTACACAATCCTACTTGAATTCGCAGTGATATACACATCCTATGAACTTCTTTTCAGCAACTTCTTTGAGGAAACATCCATACGATGTTAATTTGTATAGGTCTCACTAATGTTACATACATAACATTACTGCAATATTACAAATTAACATGTTTCTGAGATGATCACATTTTGTAGTTACTTTTACAACTTTCGAACTACTCTTTAGTAACTTCCTGCGACTGGGTGAGCTGTTTGAATAATGTATTCATAGAATCATAAAAAAGAAGAAAACAGAAGACGAAAAAAACAATGACGAGCATGATATATGGCGGATCGTGGCGTGCAAGTAGGTTATAAGTGGTGGCAGCGTCGTTTTCAGTTTCGCGGTTTTATTTCAGTAAAAGCATTTTCTTGTTATAATGGACGAAAACCAGTTATCGGTAAGTACTTATTCCAAAATCATAATTATTAAAACTTAAATATACTCATTTCAATACTTTAATCGACTATTCAACATTGAAATTCCGGGTGGAGGGATATACCGTTGATATACCGTAACTTTTCGTAAAGTTTTGATAGTTTGAAATTTTTATAGTTTTAATATTAAAAAATTATTCTAATAAATATTTTGGAAACCAGCTATAAAGTATCAGTAATCTTTATCAATTCAGTTTTAAATCGTGTTAGGTTATAGCAACTACAGCTTGATTTAGTTGCACACAAATTCAATTTTTGTTAAGATGTGTCATATATCACTTTCCACACTTGTTATGTAATATGCTTACACTATTATTTTTTTTTAGGTTGGATTCCCGGACAGGATATTTGTTTTTAGGTTGGATTTCTTTTTCTGGACAAGATATTTATTTTAAGGCTGGATTTGTTTTATTTTTATTTTCAGTGTTCTATTCATTTTTAGTTAATATACTATTCAAATCTTCTATTGCTTTTTTATTTTAAATGTACAGGGTGAACAACTAAGAACGGCTGTAGGCCACATCTCAGAAAAGAATATTGGTACAAATAAAAAACATTACCTTTTGGAAAGAAAAATCGCTAGAAAATATTTATGAGTTTCTAAAATATCCACTAGGGGTGAAATGAGCACTCAAAATCATAATACTGTGATTATCTCCAAAAAAGACATATACCACAAGGTGACCTAAAAATGCAACTTTTGAAATCTTTATGATTGTATATTTAGGATACCTTTAGTTTTTCTTTCTTGGTGATAATCACCTTATTATATGTTTTTAAGTGTTCTTTCCATTCCCTAGCGGATATTTTAGTAACACAAAAATATTTTTCAGGTACATTTTCCTTGAGGTATTTTTTGTAAGTTGAATCATGATTCTTTTTTGAGATATGGCCGGCAGCCGGCGTTTTTAGTTGTACAACGTGTATTTGCTGAAACATCTATAGGATGTAATCTAGAATGTTTGAGGTATATTATTTAGAGGTTTAAGTAATATCCATACAACATCTAAAAGAATATACTGTATCGTTTTTGAAATGTTGCATTCAGTTCATTGGTAAGATGTTGTTTCATAGACATTGCATCAACATGTACTAGATGTTAAAAGGCATTTCTGAATGTAACAGAAATGTTGCTTTTAGTTCATTATAAAGACTTCCTTTTGAGGAAGTTCTAGTAACATCAAAGTAATGTAAAAAGGCAGCGCTTTAACATCGCTGAGAAGTTCAGTTGTAACATCACAAAAGTTAACAGCCCTAAGCTGGGCATAAGCGATTGTGAAGATGTGCATGTGATGAAAACAAGAGGAAAAAAGGGAAGAACATTAGCACAATGTGATGTTAAATTAACGTGACTGTAACAATTATTTGGATAGTGGGTTTTTATCAACCTCGCTGCATTTCGTGGTGGCTATTCCGTTCGAATTGAATCTCAATCTGCCATCAGTGCCTACGCGATGCACTTCGCAATGGAGAGTTGAAATTTGGTACGTGGATTATGTTAATCTTTACGTCCCTTCGTTGGTTTCAACTTTTTTCTTCACCACGATGTACTTCGTAATTTTTTTTAATAAATAAATTTCTTCTCTCCAATTAGGTTTTGCGAAAAATACGACCTTAGTGATTGAGCTCTGCTGCTCACGAAGTTTTTTTCTACTGGTATTGAAAACATTTTTTTTAAGAAAATCTTCTAGTAGATATTCATGGACGAAAACGTAGTGTAACTGAAAAATTTAGATAAATTACCTACGATGAAAACATTTGAAAATAATTCGACAAAAATTCAACCAATTTATATTATTTTGGAGGGTGGATTGTCAATAAATTCTTCGACATTCTGTTTAACTATCTAATTTTTATTGCTAACTATACCATAAACAGACATAATAGATTTTCGTTTATTATTGTTAGTTTGCATTTAAGTGGACTTTAGTTTGATATATCACATGGTGAAGATTTCGATCCGATATTTTTAAAAGGCATGTAAAAAATAGAAATAGACGAAAAACAGTTGCAAATTTTTCTTCAATATAAAATTTCAAGTATTTCATGTTCTTTTAATATACACATAATGAAAAGTTATTTCGACAATTTAGTATCGAAACGAAGGCAGTGTAAATAATATTCATTGTATCTTTTATCATTTTTCTCAATGATTGAAAGTCATAAAATTGGTATACGGGTACGTTTATTCATTTGATAAACATATAAATATATTAACTTCAATGTACACTTCAGAATATTGATCTGCAGCTTCATTAGGAATCACAGAACTTTATATTACATCGATTTTTCGAAGGCTACTGAATTTCCCATATATATCAGAGGATAAGGGTTGGACTCTTGCTCTGGAGAATGATGACCTTCTTCTACTGACGGAGGACAAATATTAGGCTCTGAACTTTGGACTAACCAAAAAGTAGTACATATTCCCTTTCCCTTCAGTTCTACTTCTCCTCTGCATTCAAGGGTAAATATATTGAATTTGTCTAAAAGTTCCTTAGTGGCTTCACTCACATGAATTTTCAAAGCTGAAATGGAATACAGAAACTCTTTAACGCTTATATTTATTATATGCAATTGAGCAGTAAATAAATATCAACTACCGAACAAATAAATTATTTTATTAACCTTCCCCTGTACTTTCCATTCTGCTCGCAGTGTTAACTGTGTCTCCAATCAAGCAATAATGGGGCATTTTTTGACCTACAACTCCAGCGCAAACTGGACCTGAGTGTATACCAATTCTTAGTTTCAACTGATAATCGGGAATATGGGATATTGTGAAGTTTTGAACTGTTTGCAGAATAGCTAGGGATAGTAGGCCAATTTGTTTGGCATGACAGTTTCCATTTCTCGTTGGCAAGCCAGACACAACCATGTAAGCATCTCCTATAGTTTCGACCTGAAGGATAAATATTTTTGTATAAGATATGAGTAGTAGTAGTAGGTAATTGATAGTGTAGAATCTATACTGTAGAATGATACTTTGCTCATCGCTTGGTCATAATGATTTAGGTACATATTATTTAATAAATTCATAGGAACAACGGTATATATTTCTCAATATATTGAACTTAACTTAATATCGTTTACGCGTTCAAGCAATAGTTCGAGGAGATTCTTTTGATATTGTGCCCTAATCGTAAAATTTCTAATTAAATCTTTATATAATATAAATCTTATACCACGTAATTTATTTCTTGTTAATAGGTGGTGTAAATTCACAATCGTCATTACAATTACCAAAATTGAATAATAATCAATAGAGCTTCTGAAATTGGCTGAAAAACTACAAAATCATATAACATTTGACATTAATCAATTACAAAGCAATACCTAAAACAAAAATACAATTTGAGCTCTAATTACACCTACTTCAAAGAAAAAAAAACTATTTATGATTAATATCTTCTTTTCATTTGTCTTGAAAGATTTTTCGCTTTAACTGGTAGAATATCAGAAAGTTTGGTTTTAGATAGTGTACTTACATTTCCTTTGAAATGATTGAGATGAGAGCAGATACAGTGATTGTATATTAATGATTTGCTGCTCTTTGTACGCATAAATGCAAATATATAATACAAGAATTTAATAGTTGATGGAATCCGTCGTTACTACGTAATAATTTAACATGATGAACAAAAACTAAATTTGAATTTACTACATTTATTATCACAAAAATACCGTTAAAAAATAAATATAACACTGCGATTGCAATTTCGGTCACTAGACCATCATCGCGCAGATTGAGTCAGGAACTGAATACATAATTATAGATTTGCGCTTACGAGTGGGAAAGAATTATTGCAGGTACCTAAATAGACAAGAGGAACATATTTCAAGAATGGCTAATCGAGTGAATTTCCCAAATTGGTAGAAAACAATGTTCTTAGAAAAGTCGTTATTGTTTGAATACACTAAATATAGGAGAAGATATCAAGTCAATCTGGTCGTTCAGCAAGATATCTTTTGCATTATGATTGAGTTTAAAAATTTCTGATGATTCTAAGTAAGTTTGGTTCCTTTTGGTAATGTGTGCATGATTTGAAAATTATCTATTTGTGGAAATGGGTGGTGGTTTTCACGGCATCATGATTTGAAAACGTTGAATCCGTTTTATTTTTCAAAAAAGATTGTTGGTGTTCTTTAAATCTTGTCTTAAACAATCGACCAGTCTGACCTATACACACTCCTTCACATACAGGACAAATCAACTTATAAACTCCTGAACTTTCAAAATTTGAAAGATTTAAAGAACACCAACAATCTTTTTTGAAAATAAAACGGATTCAACGATTTCAAATCATTGTCGTGAAAACCACCACCCATTTCCACAAATAGATAATTTTCAAATCATGCACAGATTACCGAAAGGAACCAAACTTACTTACTTAGAATCATTAAAAATTTTTAAACTCAATCATAATGCAAAAGATATCTTGCTTAACGACCAGATTGACTTGATATATTCTCCTATATTTAGTGTATTTAAACGCAGTGTTATATTTCTTTTTTGAAAGTATTTTTGAAAATCACGATGGAAAAATAGGGGTTGATCGCAGAAGGGTAAAAAATTGAGTGTAATATAAATTTTTTTATTCTGAGTCATGACAAAATAAAAATAAAAATCTTGCCAAAAAAATTGAAATTTATAATCAACAAATAAAAGGTAGGGGTTGATCGTGGAGGGGTGAAAATTTAGGGTTGTACGTATTTTTGAATGTTGTATCATACAAAAAAAATATTGTCAGAAAAAAAATCAAGGGTTGGACCACCCTCAACATTCCGGGGGATGAGAAATAGATGTTCTCCGATTCTCAGACCTAGCCAATATGCTCACATCATTTCATGAGAATGGGTCGAGCCATTTCGGAGGAATTTAACAAATAAAAAATAGGGGTTGATCGTACAGGGGTGGATATTTAGGGTTGTAAGTATTTTTGTATGCTGTATCATAAAAAAAATAGAACAGAAAATTTTGTCCGAAAAATAAAATGAAAAAATTAAGTGGTAGACCACCCTTAACATTTAGGGGTATGAAAAATAAATTTTGGCCGATTCTCAGACCTACTTGATAAGCACACAAAATTTCATGAGAATCGGTCGAGCCATTTCGGAGGAGTTTAACTTCTAACACCGTGATATATATATATATATATATATATATATATATATATATATATATATATATATATATATATATATATATATATATATATATATATATATATATAATCTCTTGATAATTATTAGCAATAACAGGCTGGTTGAATCTTAAAAAACTCGATTTTATTAAAGAGTTGACGTTTTACTTCGATATTCTTAATTGAAATTTCTTTGACATTTATTGATGTGAAAAAATTGAAAAAATAAGGCTGCTTTGTCTTGCTAGTTATTTATTATATACTATTCAGTCTAATATTAACATTCAAAAATGTTATGATTAGATGGTAAGGGAAACCAAAGAAACCTTTACCTACGTAATGTTTGAAAATAAAAATAATAGGGTATTATTTATCTAACAACAAAGAAATGAGTCATGGGAAAACATTAAAGATGTGGAGTAAAATTATCGGTATAGTACGTTTATATGGAAGCAGCCGTTGACACGTGTTTCGGACTCTTTGGTCCTCATCAGAACGGCGTAGCAAAGCATTGGATTGAAAATTTGAAGATGAAAATAGTACAACAAACAAAATCCTCTGATACGGAAGATACAATAAATGTCAAAGAAATTTCAATTAAGAATATCGAAGTAAAACGTCAACTCTTTAATAAATTCGAATAAATAATATATATATATATATATATATATATATATATATAAGGTGTTCGGTTTTTTGGGATATTGTTGGATATTGTTTGCCCTTTGGACCCTGGGTCATACGGCTCACGATTAAGAAGTAATATTTTTTAAATTTTTTTTCTCAAATTATCCAAAATCGCCCCTTTAAACCCTCGTAAGTTTTTTATTAATGCCTATAAATGAACCATTTCATTTTTTTAAATATTCTGTAATGTATAGTTGTTCAAATATTTAATAGTTTTCATTCCAATTGATAGTACCAAAGGAACATACAAGGATGTTTATTTAACATAATTAGTGATTTTGTGAAATTAAATCAACTTCGAAATTCATGTTAAAAAGGTAACAACAATTGAGAGTTTCAATCTGCCTTTCCGTGCCATTCAAATATTCTGTTTTTATATTATCTTTAAGCAGATTCATACATACGGCCACCATAAGCTAGGTGGGTTGACATACGCGATGCACTTCGCGGTAGGGCTAACGAGAACGACTTTACCTATTCAAGTCTCACTGAGGGAAAAATAGTAACGGAGATCTAATGTTTACGTGTTTTTTTTCACAATTGGCGTTTTATCGCTACAATATTCGTTTAGAAGTTTGTTTTGGCGTTTGCGAGGCCGCTCTATTTATGTCGGAATACAAAGGCACTTTGTCGTTCGAAATTCTGGAATTTGAATTTCAAATTCGAGGGCCAGAAATTTCAACTCACTGTCAGGGCCATCAGGAAGCACCACGATGCTGTTACGAGTAAGTATGCTGGACCGATTGCATCATTCTATACTGATAATACGCGAATGACACTGAATGCGAATATTCATTCCACACACCGCACAGAATGGACTCCAATTGGAAAGTTAACACTAAACATGAACAAAATAATTACTCTGTTTTTCGTATTTGTTTTAAATCACAATCATACCTGGTTGCTCAACGGAGACGAGAGTGCACTTTCGTTATCGTCAATCTTACTGAGTTATTGACATTTGTAATTATTATTTTAATTATTAGCGTAATTGAGAAATAATTTTTAGCTTGATTTTTAACATGTCGACATGAATGACTTCGAATTACTCGACATAACAACTAAAGCCTTTCAATCTTCGAAATATTTCAGGACAAAAGCTTGGAAATCGTCGATACATAAGATTTGCGGGGTCTAAATTGTTTCATTGCAGAACTATTTCTATTTGGTAATTACTTATTAATTCTTTAATTTATATCATTATCGAGGGGATGAAATACAAGCAGATTCAAAAATGTATACCCAGAGTTTTTAGTTTTTCAAGTACAGTAATTTACGAACCTAACAATGGTCTAGACGGGATGACCAGTTTCTACATCTCCTATACAAATTTAATTGTGGGGAAAAATTACGTCTAATTGACTGTTGAGCGTTTGCGAATTCAAATCTCGAGATAGTCTATTCATTTGCAGACTTTCCAACTCACTAATGATATTCCTACCTTTATCATATATATATATATATATATATATATATATATATACAGGGTGTTCCAAATTAAGTCGGCACCATTGCTAACTGGTAGCATTTTTAGTGGCCTTTTCGATGCTGAAAACAAAAAAAAATTGACAGTCGCGTTGTCATAATATTTCATAAAATGATAGTTTTTTCAATGGAACACCCTATATTTTTTCATACATTTCGATTCGTAATAACATTCTCAACAACAAAGTTCATTTGATTTTTTTTCGTAAAGGTGAAAATAAGACAGTTGTATTAATAGGAAACATTTATAACAAACGGATTTGATAAAGCGCTATTGAATATTGAGTAAATGTTCAAAAACACCGCCTTCTTGTTGAGCACATATTTGGATCCTTCTATTGACACTGCGTGTTGCATTCAACACAGTTCGGCCATCAATTCTATTAATTATAGTTTCAATATAGTTTTTCAGTTCATCTACATTATTATGTTTCATTTTGTACACCTCATTTTTCAGAAATCCCCAAAAATAAAAATCTAGAGGTGTCATGTCTGGTGAACGAGGGGGCCACTTAACAAGACCATTTGTAGCAATCCATCTGTTTCCAAAACAGCCTCGCAGCAGTCGTTTTACGCCACTGACATTATGTGCTGGTGCTCCATCCTGCTGAAAATATATCATCTGACGAGCCTCCAGATCAAGATCATCGAAAAACTCTTCCAACACTCTTGTTAATAAATTAATGTAACGGGGTCCGTTCAAAGAACCGTGGTAGAAAAATGGACCGATAATTCTGCCTCTAAATAGACCACACCAAACATTTATACTAAATCGTCTTTGCGGATTGTGGGGATTGAAATGGATTATGTCTACTCCAATAATGGAAATTCTTTCTATTATACATCCCACGATTTGAAAAATTAGCCTCATCGCTCCATATAATATTTCTATAGAAATTTGGATCTTGTCTGCATCTATTCAAAAACCACCGACAAAACCCCAATCGTCTCTCATGATCACCAGGTTCTAGTGTTTGCACAGGTCTTAAGGAGAAATTTCATGTTTCTTCAGAATTCGTTGAATACCAGACAGTGGAACAGCTATTTCTCTAGATAAATCTCTGATGGAATTATTTGGATATACCTCAAAGTAGGATAAAACGTCAATTTCTGTATCTTCAGATATTACAAAACGTTTTTTAGTTCTCCTCTTCTCAAAAACTTTTTCATTGTTCCTTAATCGACGATGAAGCACAGCAAAATAACGCCGATTAGGTAATTCACGATCGGGAAACGAATTGCTGTAGTGTTGGAGTGCTCTTACGCTATTTTTCTGGCAAACCAAGTAGGATTCTAACATATCACATTATTCGAACAGTAGTTGACAGTTACAATAATTCATGACATTGTCATGATATACTTGAGAATATTTGACAAATAGAATTTCAACAAAGTTTCAAGGCAACCTGATTGCTCATAATAATTATGTTTTATTGAATCTAACATATTTTTTTCAACCACAGCGCAATGTTTTCTTTTTACTGTCTCATTTTGCTATTAATAACAAAATATTGTCATTCGTATGAATACCAAAAATGGGTGTTTGGACAATCATGTGGTTTTTTTATTCGCCAAAACGAAGAAATTTTTCGTACTAGTGGAAGAAATAAATATTTCCACATAAGTCACTCATTTTCCACTTTAGGAAGGAAGATGATATCAGCTTTGTTGTTGAGAATGTTATAACGAATCGAAATGCATGAAAAAATATAGGGTGTTCCATTGAAAAAAATATCATTTCATGAAATATTATGACAACGCGACTGTCAATTTTTTGTTTGTTTTCAGCATCGAGAATGCCACTAAAAATGCTACCAGTTTGCCCATTTAACCGAAATCGTAGCATCAATAATAACGGAGTTGGCAATGGTGCCGACTTAATTTGGAACATCCTGTATATAGATATATATATATATATATATATATATATATATATATATATATATATATATATATATATATATATATATATATAAATACATGGATAAGTATATGGATAATTTTGAGATTATCTGTAGTTATTTGATAATTGGTATTCCTGATATCTTCAAAAATGGTTAATTTTTTATCTAATGATATATGTTCTTTGAACCTTATCAACCCCCAATGAAGCTAGTTTCATTATATCCAATGACATGGAATTCCCATTTAACCTTCAGAATTTCAGAACATTCGACAGTCTGTTTCGCTCTGCAACAAGCTATATATATATATATATATATATATATATATATATATATATATATATATATATATATATATATATATATATATATATATATATATATATATATATATATATATATATATATGTTGAGTTCAACCTCATTTTCGTAAGTAATATCTTTTAAGAGGCATTTTTAATGTTGTTTATATCTTTATGATGATTATTGTAGAGTTCCTGATGAAGAGCCAATAAAGACTCGAAAGCTTGAACAGAAACAAGAGTTTTCTTTTAATCAGCCCTAAGACTGCATACCTGATTAAGCATTTTCTCCCTTAACTTAGACAGTCGTCTAACCTTAACAATTATATATATATATATATATATATATATATATATATATATATATATATATATATATATATATATATATATATATATATATATATACTACAGAGGAGTGTTTGAGTGTAATGATGTCAAACAGTTTCCGAATGTTTTTGAAAACAAAATGTACAAATAATGGTATTTCGATGATGAAATACTTACTTTGTATACATCATAGTAACCTATAATCTTATCGAAGATACTGTACAAATCATTCAAGAAATCCACTACCTGAAAAAAATTAATCTATTCATACTGAATAATTATACCAGGAGGTATTATTACCTGCATTGGAGTACTTTTGGCACATAGAGAAGTAAAGCCAACTATATCACTGAAATAAATGGTAACACATTCGAACTGTTCTGGTTGAACCATTTCACCAGCCATTAGTTGCTGAGCCACAGGTCGCGGAAGGACTTGATACAGTAATTCTTCTGTTCTCCGTTTCTCTAGACTCAACTCTTCTGTTTTCTCACTTACCAGTGCCTCTAAATTGGTAGCATACTGCTCCATTCGTTTCAAAAGATCATCCATCAGGTTCTCACAGAAATCTCTATAAAATAATGAGATATTATAATCATCGATATTTTGAAGTCTTTTCTTACTTCATAATATTCCTAACATTTATCTTTATGTAGTCAAAATTCGGACGATCATCTGGGTTATCACTCCAACATTCGTTCGCCAAATCTAGTAGTTCTTCTGGGAAATCTCTATTTTCTATAGCCGGTCTGAATGGGGGAGTTTCTTTAGCAGCTACCCTGGATATTATTTCTAGAATTTTGAGAACTTGAATAAATGACAACTAGCCGAGTACTTGAACATTACCTTGAACGTCAAGGTACTGTCTTGCAGCTGCAAAAGGACCGCCGCGCACTATAATTTCTTCCAAAATAATACCAAAACTATAAACATCGCCCTTTTGTGTTGCTGGTGTACCCGGGATCACGGTTAGTGGAAGTAGCTCTGGAGCAACCCATAGCATTTCTAAAAGAGACAACAAGTATTCTCCGCTGTGTGAAAAGAATTATATTGAGCGATACTTATAATGTGACGAAATTTCCACATTGGATAAGTTATGAATACCTATACTCAATTTTAATAGTTCTATAATTGTATACACACACATACACATTGAAAGTAAAAAACATGTCAAAATAAATGATATGGCGCAAGAATACCTGATTTCAGCATAATTTTATTGAAAATAAAAACAATATTATCTGCATATATTTGTGTAAGTAGTAGTTTTTGTCGTTTATGAATAAAATATTTTAGATCACAACTGTTTTTTGCTAATTGTTTCATGGGTTTGACTTCTTTTTTATTTTTTCTTCAGAAATTGGAAATGACACTAGACGATGAATAAATTAATGAATGGCTGATAATTTAATTTTGTAAGACGAATAACTTTTATCATGAATTCTATATTATGAGTGCATCCGAGTATGCAGGTTTCCTGAGTATATTAAAAACAAGATTGCTATTGATTATTGTTATTTCTAGAACTGAGAAGTAAAAAGTGAGTGAAGTATTTTCTATTTCTTCAGTAAATTTAATTAATTTCCAGAACAAGAATGAAAATTTTATATTCCAAATTGAGTGATTTGGTATCTAAAATGGGAATAAAAATTACGCTCAAAAGGAGAGACAAAGTTGAACCCACAGGTTAACTATCTATTTGTGCAAAAAAATTCTAATCAAATTCAGAGTAACTTTGTTTGATACATAAGTTTATTGCCTGTGATTTTGTTTAATTTCTGGTGGCTCCAAATTAACATCCCATTTGAATTGTTCAGAAATTATTGTTTTTTTTCTTCTATTGGTATGGAGAGAAATAAGTTCCTAACATCAAAGGAAATTAATATCACCTCATTAGGTATTTAAAAAATTTTTCATTCATCAATACGTTCTAAGAAATTTTTAACTGCATATTTGGGGTTATGATTAATGAATGTTGGTAGCTGGTTATTAAGAAATTCGCATGCTGTTGCATTAGGGTATAATACAATAGGGAGCATTGGACAATCTTGTTTATGGATTTTCGGAAGACTATACAAAATTATTTCACAGCAGTTGATGGATATAAATTTTGTTCTTCGAAAATAAAAGAACAAATATTCTTCAAGATTTTTTACTGATGTCATTAATGTTAGAAAATCGATTTTATTGATAAGTTTCATTGAGAAATTCTTAACTTTTGCAAAATTTTCAAAAAATCACAAATTCAGTGACGAAACATTTACATATCTCTAAATTCATTTTTTGAAAAAACATCAGCCTATCAGGGGCGGCTATTCGAGGGCGGCTAAGGAGGCTAAGCCTCGTCCTCAATAATATTCCGTGTATCACTAATATATTATATTGAATAGTCAGCATTCAGCATATTCATATTAATCAAAATCATATTATTTTATGCACCTACCTTCCTTTCAACCTACATTATATAATGGTATTTACATTTACTGCATTTCATTCATTTCAAGATTTGTGGCAACGCTGCGGAGGCTTAAAAAGGTATATTCTCAACGTTCATTATGCCTGCCACAGAAAAGCAAACAACGGTGCAAATACTGCGAATGAATACTTCATTGCAATAGAAAAGCAAAACACATGTAAATGGCAACACCGATGAAGCCTAGGTCTCACATAATGTCGACCAATCACAACTATAGACTTTCGGGTGAAATCGAGTGAATTCGTTGGAAAGCATTAATTTAATCGTAGTGACTAATGGCCGAAAATGGTTTGTTTACTTATTTTGCTCGCGTAGGTATTGTTTTAAAATGAATTTGGTTACTGAAGTTAATTTCAAAAATATCAATGGTGACTTAGTGGAATATTTGTTATCCCATAACTTTAGTGCACTAAGTTATGAGGATAAAGTTTTGATAAAAACATTGCGACCTACCCCTGAATTAAACAATTTGGTGCAGCGTAACAACATCGCAGTTTTAATATCAGAAATTATGAGCCTAACCGGATCACAGGTAAAAAATAAATTATTTTGTTGGCAGTGTTTACTTTCTACTAGGGAAAATGTCTCTGTTTGGGGCCGCTTAGGATTTGACGATTTGATTCTATAGTTGAAAGTGAGGAATTTTTCACCGATAAAGTAACTTTAAATACCGCACGCGGATTAATATCTTACATTTTTTAAACATCTTCAAATTAATTTTTGAACAAACAGAAATAGTTTTTCAAATCTTACAGCATAAGTTTTCAGATGTGATTTACTCACGAAATCGGCTCAAGTTTCTTTTGGAAAAAATTTCAGAATTTCGTGCAAAAGTTTATTTTAAAAAACTTTTTTCTGTATTTCAAACTACTGATGATACGACTCAATTCAGCCCAAAACGAAAGAAATTCAGTTTCGCAGATATGGAGCTTCACTATAAGCAAATATTTTATGAAATTTTGGATACTATTAGGGGTCAAATAGAAATAAGGTTCTCTGATTTGAAAGAACTGCATTTTTTCGACTTACTCAATAAAAATTTGTTCACCGGATTTTCGACTAATTTTCCAGGTAACCTTTTGGAAAATTTTTGTCAAAAATATCTACACTTTTTTGATAAGAAGGCCCTAACACAACGTGAACTGTGTGTTGTTCATAATGACAATTAAATTTTGGGGCAAAATGAAAATCATGTGATGACTATTGAATACCTTTTTGATAATGATTTGAATCAAGATTTACCCCAAGTTTATAAAATCTTATGTCTTATTGTTTCTATCCCGGTGACATCGGCTTCTGTAGAGCGCTCGTTTTCCACTCTTAAGAGAATTAAAACTTATTTACGAAATTCAATGAGCCAAGATCGTTTGAAACATATTAGTTTGTTGTCTACTGAAAAAGAATTGGTAAAACTTTTGGCGAAAGACAAAAAATTTTATGAGGATATTATAGATCATTTTGCTAACGTTAAAGATCGCAGAATCCCACTTATCTTCAAATATATAAATAACTTTTTATTTGCTCTCACCAGCTGTCCCACACATATTTTGTACATTTTATTTTTCACAGGTTTTGTTTGTGGTACTAAGTACTTTATTACTTAGTATTATACCAAATAATTCGTTGTTCCTTGTAAAAATCTTCACAGAATTCATTTTTTGTTTAATTTTATGTAAACATTATTTTTCATTTAAGGCTTCTGCCTTGGCATTGGCATCTATGCAGGAATTATAAAAAATAGATGTCTATGCCAAAGAATTTATTCAAATTTTTTTTTAGGTCTAAATATATATTTTATTATTTTATTTTGTTGTTATTTTATTTCTATTTTGTTTTACTTTTATGACAAGAATTTTATATCAATCTATTTTTGGGAGGGTTCTATTTTATTTTTGGCAACAAAAAACTCTCACCTTGGTTCTTGCTGGGCAACAATTGATTAATTCCTCGGATAAGTTACAAATTCGTTAAGTAGGTAGGTAGGTACCTATTTTGTGAAAGAAAAAAAATTTGATGAAAAGATGAATTGATTAATTGGCTGAGAAGAGTTTTTGTGAATATTGTAAATAGGAGTTGTAGGTCTCAAGGTAGACACTCGAGAGTGAAAAACATTTTTTTCCAAACAAATTAATAGCTTAGGGTGCTTGTTTTACTATGATTTTCTTTAAATTATAAGGCGGTTGACCTTGAAATCCTAAAAATTTTCGCCTATGGTGTATTTTTCAACACCTCTTGTGGCCTTCACAAACTAAAACCTCACGAGCCGCCACTGATGATATATATATATATATATATATATATATATATATATGTTTATATATATATATATATATATATATATATATATATATGTATATATGTTTATATGTTTATATGTTTATATATTTATATATATGTATATATATATATATATATATATATTTATATACATTATATATAGGTATATGGTGCCACAGCTAGCCCTGTTTCGTATTCTAAACGAGATGTCAGACCAAACGAAAGCATTTCTATTGCCAATTGCAGTACAACAAAAAAATAAACTGTTTTAACAAACAGATAACGCTTACTTTCATAATAAGTAACGTTCTTCACAATTTGATGTGGGGTTGTCATGGTTGGTAAGCCAAAGTCCGAAATTTTCAACACAAATCTTCCATCTATCAAACAATTAGTCGATCTCAGCTTTCCATGAACACCAACATCCGAACTATGGAGGTACACCATACCCTTAAATTATAAAATTTATCAATTTATAACCGCTTCAAAACCATTTAATCCACATACCCTGACTTCACATTATGGCATGAGAATATATCGTAAAACAGTGAAGTAAAATACCGTTTCAGTGAAAATATATTTATTTCTGGAATAATTGAACCCGTACGAAAACTCTGTATGTTATAATTTCACATAAATGAAAATTCTTTATTCAAATAATTCACTGTCCTTTATTACAAGTTATGGTTGTATATGTTTACCTATAAACTCTGTTTTATCTGTAGTTTTAAATAGCATTTGATTTAGAGGTGACGTTGATCTAATGACACTATTAATATTTTTATGTTCTTCAACAGTGTCAAAATATGGCTTCATTAAAATTTTTGAAAAAAGCATGAGCAGCAGAATTCCGTCACAGTATTACTCTCTCATTGTGTTCTTTTCTACATAAAAATTCTCAAACCTCTAACTGATTTTGAACGTGCTGTGCAAAATATCCACGAGAAAACCTGGATTCTCTACAATAAAAGTGAAAAAAACTCAATCAGCGTAGAGAATTTTAATTCTCTTACTCAATCTGGAGGAGCTATGAAGGTGCGCAAAACCTCAAAAACCACGAAAACCAGAAAACTCCGCATAAAAATGGCGGCAATTACTAATGAACATCCATATTTATATATATATATATATATATATATATATATATATATATATATATATATATATATATATATATATATATATATATATATATATATATATATATATAGGGTGGACCACGACGAACTCAATCGATCGATATCTCAGAAAGTGAATGTGAGCAAAAATTTGAAATTTTGGGAACTTACTAGATGTCTTGGGGCCTAAACAGCTATAATATTTTCATCTATTGGGCACTTCCGGTTGTACCGGAAATAGACCCTAAGTCGCTCATTTTAAATAGGATACCCTATATATTATTACATTTTTGGATTCTACTTAGGATTCTAGGTAGATTCTATGCATCATGTCCTATACCTAAGTCTAAGCGTTTTCGACATATTAAGGTTTTTATGTCAAAAACGACGATTGCAAGCCCTAATTTGTTCCTATAAGGAAGCTTTTTTTTACTTACTTTGGGTTAGATTCCTTGTTGAAAAGTACCTACTTTAATAGATTCTGTATAATATTTGGATAACTAATCATACAGAGTGTTCAAAAAATAAGTACTGAAATGAGATTGAGTAAACCGTCAAAAATCAATTTTTTCAAATGGAAACCCCCATTTTTATTTCGTAGTATTAGTGCAGTCATCCGGTAGTTGTACCTGGAAAGTTTTCCGGGAGTTTTGAAAATTGGTAATGTTATAGATTTCGATGTGCTCTTTTAGAATTTCAACTTTGCCACCTCGTATCTTTGCCGCCCGTGCCGCCATATTGGAAAAATGGCGCCTAATAGCAGTTTTTTGATCATATCTCCTTTTCGACTCATTTTATGTTAAAATTAATTATGTACAAAATTAAATTAGGGAAAATTTCCTACAATTTATTTATCTACAATTTTTTTTGTTAAATCAATAGTTTTGGCGTAGGAGAGTCTCGAAGTATTATTCATCTACAATACCACGTGTTTTGATACCGCAATAGTTGTCGGCGAAGATGTAAATCTTCTTATTCTTTTGACAGCTCTATCTACGCGATTGAACGTTTATATTCTTATACCAGGAAAAAATTTCCTACAATTTTTTATCAAAATTTTTTTTTATAAAATCAATGGTTTTGGCTTAGGAGCGTTGCAAAGTATACTTCAATATGCGTTTTCACTAAAAAACTCATTTCTACACCATCTTGAGGTAGAGTAAGCAGCGCGTTTTTTTATTGTGGTGTACCCTGTAGGCCTAATCCACGTGTATTACCCAATATAGAAATTTAGCGCATTCTTCTTCGCATTATTGTTCCTGATGGGCCAGGAGCTGCGAATTCGGTATCGAGTGAAAGGTCGCAGACTGAAATTTTATCCACATCATCTTCAATGAGATCATCAGACTCATCACAATCCTCTTCGTTTTTGATTCCATCGTATGTTTCCTCGAAAATAGTATCCATTTCTTCCTCTTCATCGCTATCATGTGATGCAGCTTGCGAATTATCACAAACACCACTACAGTTCGTGCATATAACGGAGCATTTCAACCCAGCTTTTCTGCATCCGCAGGCTTCCTGACATCCCTTTTTACATTTACAAGAAATACGTTTCAACAAGGTTTTCGGAGCTGAAGACTCGAGCGTCGTAACAGGAATTAGCTCATTTTTGTATCTGTTCCATTCCCATTGATGCGCTCGGCATTTTGTTCATTTCCTTACCACTGCTGAACCTGGTAATAAGTTCGGAATGAATGTTGTCGTGCTGCTGCTTCTGTTGGTGGTAGTGACGCAATACTGAATTTATTTTCATATGCTGATTTTTTGAAGCATGCATATCTATAGTTGTTTAAAGACATGTTTTTTTTACTTTTCACATTAATGCAGCCATATAATTCAAGAAGGAAGCGTTCTCCACCTTTAGCAATGAACTCCGGATCAGCCTTTGGATTTTTGAATACTTGAATAACTTCATTTAAATTCGGATTTTTTCGGACTAAATTGATAAATTTTATTTTTCCTTGAGTAAAGAGTGCACATGTTATATCACAGCCACTGAAGGCATGCAAGAATAGAATATTATCTGCGGCTGTTTTATCTATGATACTTTCAGCTGAATATATTTGTTGCGAAATTTTTCCTTTTCCTGGTATAAGAATATGAACGTTTGATCGCGTAGATAGACCTGTCAAAAGAATAAGAAGATCTACATCTTCGCCGACAACTATTACGGTATCGAAAACACGTGGTATTGTAGATGAATAATACTTCGAGGCGATCCTGCGCCAAAACTATTGATTTAACAAAAAAAATTGTAGATACATAAATTGTAGGAAATTTTTCCTAATTAATTTTGTACATAATTAATTTTAACATAAAATGAGTCGGAAAGAAGATATGATCAAAAAACTGCTATTAGGCGCCATTTTTCCAATATGGCGGCACGAGCGGCAAAGATACGAGGTGGCAAAGTTGAAATTCGAAAAGAGCACATCGAAATCTATAAAATCACCAATTTTCAAAACTCCCGGAAAACTTTCCAGGTAACCCCTTTTTTTCGAACCAAATGACTGTAGTATATTTAGCATTTAAAAAGAAGGTAACTTTGTAAAAGGTTTTCTGTACCTAAAATTTGAAGTTTTCAAAATATTGCCAATTTAATATTTTTATATTGCGATTTTGCATTTAATCGTTAAACAATTAGATCTAGGATAGCCACGAACGTGTTTGACATTTCAAATCATCGTAATGGCACCCTGGTTAAATTATACAGACGAAAATTATTTAAACTTATTTATTATTTATGGACAATGTGATATAGTTATTCCAAGAACATGTGATACATTTGCGACCCGATATCCTCATGAACAAAGACCATCAGCAAATACTGTTAAATGAATTATAGAAAACTTCAAGAACTTTTGATCCGTAAAGGCAAAAGTGTACAAAAAGAAACAAGTTATTAACAATGAAAATATTGAAATAGCAATTTTGGGATATTTTGAATCATATACAACAAAATCTTCAAGGCATTAGAATCAGGCTTATCTAAATCATCAGTTCTAAGAATTTTTTGGAAACACAAATATCATCCCTATGCTATCCGAATTTTCATTAGTGCAGCATTTAAATGAAACTGATTTTGAAAGAAGAATGGAATTTTTTCATACTACTTCGGTCATAAGAAAATTTTTCTATTTTGAACATGTGATACATTTGTGACACGATATCCTCAAAAACGAGAACCATCACAAAATACTATAAGAAGAATTATAGAAAACTTGAATAACTTTGTATCCGCAAATGAGAAGTATACATGAATAAACTAGTTATTGAAAATGAAAATATTGATATCGAAATTGGAAAAAGAAATGTTAAAAAAATTATTTAAGTAAATGTTCGAATTGATGTCCTTGAACTTCTAAACATTTTTCGCATCTAAGTAGCAATTGTTCATGGGTGGCTCTTCTTATTGACTGGGGGTCCAGGTCTTCAAACGCTGTTCTAACACGTCTCATGCAGTCTTCCATGATAGTCACTGATGTTTTATAAACGTTATTTTCCAATGTTCTCCATAAATAAAAATCGAGTACTGATAGGTGCGAGGAGCGAGGTGGCCAAAGATTTGGTCCATTGTTGGCTATTCATCGATCGTAGAATAAGTTTTCCAGATAATTTTTGTATACTTTTGCCTTCACGGATCCAAATTTCTTGAAGTTTTCTATAATTTGTTTAACAGTATTTGGTGATGGTTTTTGTTTATGAGGATATCGAGTCGCAAATGTATCACATGTTCTTGAAATAACTTTATCACATTTTCCATAAATAATATATAAGTTTAAATAATCTTCTTTTGTATAATTTAACCGGAGTGCCACTACGATGATTTGAAATGTCAAATATGACCGTGACTATCCTAGATCTAATTGTTTAACGATTAAATGCAAAATCGCCATATAAAAATTTTAAATTGGAAATATTTCGAAAACTTCAAATTTAAGGTACCTATAGATAACCTTATACAAAGTTACCTTCATTTTTGATGCTTAGTGCTACAAAATAAAGAAAATGGGGGTGTCCATTTGAAAAAGTTGATTTTTGTCAGTTTTCTCAATCTCATTTTAGAACTTACTTTGTATGATTAGTTATTCAAATATTATACAAAATCTATTAAAGTAGGTCCTTTTCAACAAGGAATCTAATCCAAAGTAAGTAAAAAAAGGTTCCTCATAGAAACAATTTTAGCTGTATAGGCCCCAAGACATATAGCAAGTTCCCAAATTTTCAAATTTCTCCTACATTCACTTTCTGATATATCGATCGATGCAGTTCGTCGTGGTCCACCTTGTTATATATATATATATATATATATATATATATATATATATACAGTGTGCGGCAAGATTTTCAGTCTCACTAGATGGAGCTATTAGTTAAAGTTAATTTTGAAAAATGGCAACATTACTAAATAGTCGCAAGCGTTATGATTTATTATTACTCTCGAATAAAAAATAACTGTCAAACAGGTTAAAAAAGGTAATTTCAAAAATTAATAAAAAATTGTCAAATTGTGCACCATGGTCTTCATAACATCACTGTACACGATGCTCAGCTTCTCTTCAAATTTTTGTGCACAAGTCTAGAGTGAAAACTGTCTTCTATATATTTCTTCAAGGTAGGGATGTCAGGTTTTGGTCATCTAAATAAACTAAATATTTATAGTATCCACAAATGCGGATACTATGATCTTTTAAACCTACATTCTTTATCATTGCATTGATCTTTTTGGAAAACCAAATTCTCTCTGTGATTTAACTGGTTCATCCAATAGATAATTGTGCACCTTTGCACAGATTGATGGAGTAATAACTATCTATCGCGCTGCACCTCGCTTATATTGGTTTGTTACTTCTTTATAAGTTTCAAACATTTTTATAATGTTCAAAATTGATGATTGTTCAGGTGGTGTTCGGTTGTTGCCATTTATCCTGAACAATCAAGATCGAACTATTTTCTAAGCGTCATTCCCTTGCCATGTTAAACCATTTAACAATAGCTATCATTTGCTCTACGCCTAAATTCATGCTTTCATTGAAATTAAAATATGACAAACAATTACAGTTCTAAAAATATAATTCAAACACTCTTTTTTTTGTGAAATCAACATAGAGAAGTGTGGCAAAATTCAATGCAGATCCAGAACAGTGCCCTCTTTCGGCATTTAGCCTGAAAGTTTCCTAAACGTTCTTGGGCACACAGTATATATGCATATATAATTATATATATATATATATATATATATATATATATATATATATATATATATATATATATATATATATATATATATATATATATATATATAAATATGTATATCCGTAGTTTTCGAACCATTACTGAGTACTGCATCAGAGTTCCTAACAAATAGTTTTCAATTAAAAATATGATACACAGGGAATCAGATCTTACAGGAGGTTTCTTGTGAAGCGAGTCCTATCATCTTCGTACACTAACAGTTCGAATATAGCCAATGGGTATCACAGTTTCGTGAAATTATTAAAATTTCTTACATGTAAAAATGAGCAAAAGTGGGCTAGAAGCCCCCTAGCCTAATCTACTATATATATATATATATATATATATATATATATATATATATATATATATATATATATATATATATATATATATATATATATATACAGGGTCACTCACGGTGGATGGTAGGTTAGGCGTTTACGGAGAACGGGACATGAGATTATTCTGAAAATTTGGTTTCATGGGTAATTGAATTTGCTCTATCGATCTAAAATAATAGTGGCGCTGCGGCGTTGCCGCTTATACTAAAAAGTAGCAGCAACTATGAAATTTCAAATGAGACACCCTATATATTATTTCATTTTTTGCTTTTCTACCATTTTCCAATTGTCTTTGTATGATACTTCTCTATACCTATCTCCAGAGGTTTTCAAGAAATTAAATGGTTTCCTTATTTTTTTGTGCAAAACATAGCTTCAATTAAATGTTCATTACTAAGGTATTCAGATTCGTAGGATGCTGAAATTTTAGGTGTAGTTTACCAAGTTTCTGACGTATTAGGAATATTCTAAGGACTTTGTTCTCCATTATACAGGGTCCTTGAAAATTTGCGATTTTAACGATAAATACAAAAATAGTAAAAAGTGCATTTTTTTAAATGTAATACCCTGTATATTATCAAATATCTCGAAATAAAATTGAAATTTCTTTCAAATGATATATCATACTCCTATACCTAAAAAGTCAGGTTTCTGAAATAAAAGCAAGTTTCTATAAAAATCGGATTATTTAGCCATATTTTGTATTAGGTAGCTATGAAATGTCAAGAAAGATGTCATTATGAAAATTTGACAATTAGTCCATCAACAATAAAACGTTCGCGCATTCATTCAAGAAAATTTGATTTGAAAACAATCGAAATGGAAGGCAATAACTATTCTCATGAAGTTTTGATGAATTTATTTATTGTACATGGTCAATGTGACCAAATACTAGCAAGAACATGCAGAAAATTCAATAAAATGTATACCTATTGACAACCAATAAACGAGAGAAAATTTGTATGTTTACAAAATAATTTTATCACTTATGGGTCAATACTGAAAGCGAAACGAAATTTACTAAACTAATAAAAAACAATTTGCGTTACGTAAAATAACATAACATAAGTGATAAAATTATTTTATAAACGTACAAATTATGTCTCGTTTATTGGTTGTCAATAGGTATACATTTTATTGAATTTTCTGCATGTTCTTACTATTATTTAGTCACATTGACCATGTACAATAAATAACTTCATCAAAACTTCATGAGAATAGTTATTGCTCTCCATCTTGATTGTTTTCAAATCAAGTTATCGTTAATGAACGCGCGAACGTCTTATTGTTGATGGACTAATTGTCAAATTTTCATAATGACATCTTTCTTGACATTTCATAGCTACCTAATACAAAATATGTCTAAATAATCCGATTTTTATAGAAACTTGCTTTTATTTCGGAAACCTGACTTTTTGAGTACAGAAACATGATATATCATTTGAAAGAAATTTCAATTTTCTTTCGAGATATTCAATAATATACAGGGTATTATATTTTAAAAAATGCACTTTTTACTATTTTTGTATTTATCGTTAAAATCGCCAATTTTGAAGGACCCTGTATGATGGAGAACAAAGTCCTTAGAATATTCCTAATACGTCGGAACTTGGTAAACAACACCTAAAATTTCAGCATCCGACGAATCTGAATACCTTAGTAATGAACATTCAATTGAAGCTATGTTTTGCACAAAAAAATAAGGAAACCATTTAATTTCTCGAAAACCTCTGGAGATAGGTATAGGGAAGTATCACACAAAAACAATTGGAAAATGGTAGAGAAGCAAAAAATGAAATAATATATAGGGTGTCTCATTTGAAATTTCATAGTTGCTGCTACTTTTTAGTATAAGCGGCAACGCTGCAGCGCCACTATTATTTTAGATCGATAGAGCAAAATCAATTACCCATGAAACCAAATTTTCAGAATAATCTCATGTCCCGTTCTCCGTAAACGTCTTACCTACCATCCACCGTGAGTGACCCTGTATATATATATATATATATATATATATATATATATATATATATATATATATATATATATATATATATATAGTAGATAGACTAGGAAGCTTCTAGCCCACTTTTGGTCATTTTTATATGTAAATTCCCATAAGGAAATCTAAGGTCCAAGGTAGCGAAAATGGTTCCCTTTGCTCATGTTCACTGGGTCGGATTTTCCCGACCCGTTGCGAACGGGTCCAACGGGTCGTTCGCAGCGGGTCCATCGGGTCGTTCACAATGGTTGTCAGCGGGTGCGTTCATGGACCCGTTGCGAACGAACCGATGGACCCGTTGGACCCGCTGCGAACGACCCGTTGGACCCGTTCGCAACGGGTCGGGAAAATCCGACCCAGTGCGCATGACCAAATAGGGAACCATTTTCGCTACTCTGGACCTTAGATTTCCTTATGGAAATTTACATGTAAAAATGAGCAAAAGTGGGCTAGAAGCCCCCTAGCCTATCTACTATATATATATATATATATATATATATATGAAAATTTGATATCTGAGGTTTGCTTTCGAGGAAAAAAGAAACTTTCGAATTTTGGATAAATTTAGTTGGAATTTTGGCATCTTCAAACGTCGGGAAAGGAGGTGCATGAGCTGGATATATGATGGAAGATGTGAAAATGCATAATCAATTAAACATTCTAAACTTGGCTTTTTGAAGGGTAGCTATATGGAGCTAAAAGTCGGGTTTCAAGGATTTCTTCACACTCAAATTGCCTGACGAATTGGTTTAGAGGGTTGGAAATTTCTTCGTGGATTGAGTTGATGTAAGGTGGTATGAACTTCTTGCTCCAATTACCATAGTTTTTATTCAGACAATTACTGTCCATATCAAATTAAAGAAGAAGATATATATGTCAATATTCAAACCGTATAGCGTATTATTTACTAACCAGTTGATTGGGCCGATGCTTGGTGAAAATCCATCACAAACATAAATGAAACATGATTTTCACTTTATTCAATAAAGTGAAAATCCAAAAAAAAGGATTCACTTACATTATTATTATTTACTATATTATACGAATAATTAATTAGGTATCAAATTTAATATACGTACAATAAATCATAGAAAGATATGTTCTTTTCATGTGTTAATAAATATCGTCAAGTATATATAATTTTAATGAAAATTATTAAAATAAATTTTTTTGTGAAAATCAACAGAAAAAACAGGAAATAATTACGAAGCACATTTATGTCATTATTGAAAAATCTATTAGTAGTGCCAATTTCATTTAAAAATGATGTCTTACTAATGCCCGCCACATACGCTACGGTAGACCGGAGCGTATGTGGGGATAGTATTTGCATGTTTTTATACGTACACAGACCTGCGCAGGTATACCTGCACAGGTTTCCTATCCGGTCTACCGTAGCGTATATGGCGGGCATAAGAAATAACAATAATGTCAAAGAATTTACCTTGACAATATCATGAATTAATGACATTTTGAAATTCCAATCTAATCGAATGGCCTCATTTTCTAAGACGTCTTTCAGGCTTCCTTTAGGACAATATTCGGTTATTATCAGAACAGTAGGACATTCAATACAGGCACCCAAAAATCGAGCAGTATTTTCATGGGTAACATCCCTTGCCTAGAGAAGCTAAAACATTAACTATATGTCATGAGTGGCAAAACTACGAACCTGTTTTATTTCCCATAACAGTTTTTTGTTTATCTCAACCTTCTTTTTTGTGATTTTTTTGATGGCCACACAACTTCCCTTATATATTCCAATTGTTGTGAATAATTTTGAGGATGTTTGAAAGGATGCTGCTGATGAAAACGATGCTCTGCCGCTCGTCAACCCGAACTGTAAATTGAGTCAATATTCATTATAGTAACTACCCATATTTGTTTACTTACTTCGTTCAATTTCTGAAGAGCAAGTTTAGATCCAAAACTCTTTCCTCTTTCTAATATAATATCATCCGCCCGTATTTTCCAGCTCATATTATTCAAGTCAGCAGCTATTTTCATGTGTCTAAAGAGAAACTATTATCAATCAATTCATGTAAAATATATTTGTTGACGATAGTCAGTTTCATATATCACATAAAGTAAATTTGTCCACGACTGTACTATATATCATTCATTATAAGTGTGCTTCCTGAAGTACAATTATACCTATTAATCACTAGTGAATAATGGTTTATTATACACTACATGACGTCACACTCAAAACGTATGTCCAAACTTGAGACTATCATTCACATTGTTAGGATAGTATTGTTATTAGATTTTCAGGTTTTATATAACTGAGATAACTATAAATTCAATGCCTATTATTTTCAATAATTGTTCTGTTAATATTAATATAAATAAATAAATGCAAAATTATCTATTTAATTTTCATCAGAGTGAAAGAAAGGAATGGAATCGATGTCAAGTGAAAAAGTTGACGTTTACGTCAGTTTGCAGTTTTCACTGAACACAGAAAATGTTATGTCAACGCTTTTGATAACTATTTTTGTTGTAAATGCAGATTATTATTAATTTTTTCGAAGAAGTCGTGGACAAAGTATAGTATTCTACTCGCACAAAATTATAATTTTTCACTCGGGTGAATTGCGACACGACCGGCAGGTGAAAAAAACCATTGTGAAAAATAGCAATCATTTTGTGCTCGTTGAATGATATACTATTATTCAATAGTTAAAAATTATCATACAATCTTCCAGGGAGCTGGTTATTTGTATTCCGCGACGGGAAATCTCATAACGCAACAGTGAATTATAGAAAATATAGAATAGCCCCAACTCAAGATGTTTCGATCTTATTAGATCTCTATAGCGTATCATACTAGAACCGGAATGAATTAACATATTTCTTATTGCTCCCCAATGCAATTTGCGGATGAACCACTATATGGATGACAATCTATAGCGAGCAACCAACAATTCACTGTTTAGATCGAAAAAGCAAAATCTTGTCAAGAAAAAAAGCACTTCCTAAAAGCCTTGTTCGCATTATGCTAGTAATTTAGTCGAGTGGCCAGTAATTTAATAACTAAAATACTCGCTACTGCCCAAAAATCGGTCTAGTACAGTTCACAAGTGAGTGGTTTTTCAAGATGAATAGCCTGCAACGCAATAAGGTAATCAAACTGATTAAGCTAATCGTTGTAGCTATTTTAGAAGAGATGGAAGAAGAAATCTGTGTGATTAGTACAAAGAAACTATGGGTACGAAAATGGATCAATAGAAGGAATAAACTAGGAGCTACGAATAGAGTTCTGAGCATTGAAATATCCTAAAGAAAACTGCGGTACTTTGAGAATGTCCGAAAATTGTGTAAAGTTTCTTTTAATGAAAATACACTCTGAAATTCAGCTTATAGATGCCCTTTTAAGAAGTGCGATTCCGGCAGTTACAAAATTGCACGCATTATATTTTTAATTTCCAATTCAATTTCCTTTTCACCAAATTCGGAAATATTTGTTGTATTTCTTAAATCCAAGTATGCGGGTTGTTTAATCTGTTTGTTTTTATAATGTGGGGACTTAACATTCCTCAAGCACTCATGTTCTATATATTTGGAAACAAATTTTGAAGTTGTTTCTTCGCTTCAGCGAAACGACATTTTGGCGGTGACTAATGCACTCGACTAATTTCGGCTGGTTAAGACTTGTTTAGCCGGTGAAAAAGTGAGTAGAAACGCGTGGTGGGGGGTGCTACTAGCCCGAGAAAATAGAACCAAATGAATTGACTCGACTAAACGATTTACTAAACGACTCTACTAAATTTTCGTAGTTCGCACACGTTTAGTTGCTAAATTACTCGCCACTCGACTAAGTTACTAGCCTAATGCGAACATGCCTTAACATGAAAATATCTACACTCCGATAGTGGCATGGGGAGGGAAAACTTATATGCATAATTCAATCGGAGAAATATCTTCAGTAAACACTTCGTGATATTCTTGATAGATTTTGTGGAAACATTGCTTATAATCGTGATAAAATTACATTGAATATTTACACAACATCGATATTTAAACAATTATGTAGAAAACTTACTTGCAAATAAGGAAAAGAAGTGTGGAGACTAATGCCAGAAGAATTCCAAAGACGAAACTTCCATAAAAGATTATCATGTAAAGCTCTTTCGAAAGAAGAAGCATCAAATTAATTGAAATAAATCTTCAAGTCATAAATGGGCAGAAAAATTTTGATGAATAATGCCAAAATTATTCCATAGCCAAAACATTTACAAAATATTATTACATAAATCTTTTTGAAACAAATTAATTATGATAAATTACAAATCAAATAAAGTGAAAATATTTATTTTTCTAACTTTAAAATAAATTAAAGCTTCTAAGTCTTCATTAAAATTACTAACTGCTTTCAGTATTAAAGTAACACTGATTGAAGGTTTATGATATTCACTATTTAGGAACAGAAATTCAAATATATATTATCATTATTTTACCATGATCTTTGCACTCTGGATTATCATCCATAAATCCACATCTAGGAGTGTCAGGTGGAGGAGCTTCATTAGTACCTGGCCAATGAATTTTTTTTCCCGGTACGGCTGAATATCTCTTATGTAAACCATAATAATGGGCCACAACTTCAAATTTTCCTGTGATGGGATCTAAGTCCAAAATCGAATAATCTGCATCTCTATCTCCATTATTATCTATGCGAACATGTCCAGTTATTCCTGAGACATAACCAATAAATGAGTTTTGAAATATATATATATATATATATATATATATATATATATATATATATATATATATATATATATATATATATATATATATATATATATATATATAATATATATATATATATATATATATATATATATATATATATAATATATGTATTTGAATTATTCCTGCTTGTCGGAATGTTATTCATTTTTATTTTTTTAGCAATCGTTTGAATTTGAACAGCAACTGCATTAGACAATTAACCCTTACTGGAACAGTGGTACAAAAATTGTACCACCTTTTCCCGAACAAGCGCAGCACAGTGGTCTATATAACATACCACTCATTTTATCGAAAATTTGATGCGGCACGGAAGCTTTAAAAGTGTACCACCTAATCCATCGCGTGGATATATGCATAATACGCATATCTTGTGCGCAATAAACAACCCATTTTTCAGACATTAGTTTCTGCGACGCATTTGCAGGATAATACACGTTTATATTCAAATCAATTTTTTTGTGAACAAGTACCATCTTTTTTTCATTTAAATTTATTTGTTGAGTGTGTTTATCTTATAAGCTTCAAGAATAGTTTTCATCAAGTAAGTATATTTAAATTTTCTTAATATTTTGTCTAGAATTTAGTGGTACCTTATATGTACCACTGCGCCGTACGTATATAAAGATTGGTCATGAACTACTATTCCAGATACAATGGAATATTTGCCATTCACATTGAAAGGACTAACCTATGCTGAGCTTATGGAGGAAATAGAAAATATTCCAACCGGTGCAGAATCTATTATTGACGAGGACGAAGCTGACGAGTCAGAACATCCCTTGCAGAATACAATTTGTCTCGAAAATTTGGTTCAAGATGTCGAAGATGACATCAGTGATGACTTGTGGGACTCTGGTGATGATATCCCTCTGATCACTTTAGTTCAAGAACAAGAATATAGAATAGCTAACGATTCGAATATCCGTTCTCCAAAGTGGGGAATTACACAGGCCGTGAATCCAGCCCCACCTTTTGAACATAACTGCGGAATTACTGACATAGTCCGCAATGTTCATAGTAAAACTCCATATGCTTTTTTCAATCTAATTTTTACTGACGACTTACTGCAATACTTGGTATGCCATACAAATTTGTATGCTATGCAAGAAGGTAAGAATTTCATACCTACCACTGTATCTGAAATGAAAATATTTCTTGGAATCAACATTTTGATGGGTCTCAAACCCTTACCTAGCTATAGAGACTATTGGAGTTCTAGTCCAGATATGCATGATGCATATATAAGCCAGTTTATGTCGGTCAATAGATTTGGATGGTTGCTCATTCACTTGCACCTAAATGATAATTCTCTCCTTCCACAAAGGAACCAGCCAAATTACGACAAATTGTACAAAGTACGTCCTTTTCTTGATATGCTTTCTGAAAATTTCGAAAAATGCCTTCTTCCCCATGAAAATATAGCAATAGACGAATCTATGATCAGATTCAAAGGTAGAAGTTCTATAAAACAGTACCTTCCAAAAAAACCAATAAAAAGGGGATATGTTTGGCGGATCAAAGTGGTTATCTCTATAGATTTCAAATTTATACCGGGAAGGTCGGAAACATGGCAGAAACAAATTTAGGAGAAAGGGTCGCTGAAGATTTAACAAAAGGACTGGAGAACAAAAACCTCAAATTATACATAGACAATTATTTTAGCACATATCCGCTACTTCTTTACCTGAAAGAAAATGCAATTTGGACTTGTGGCACCATAAATTATACAAGAAAAAATATCCCGAAAATGAAAGATGATAAACAGTTAACTAGAGAAGAAACAGATTGGAAAACTAGTGATAGCGGCTTATCCATTTTCAAATGGAAATACAAGAGGTCAGTGCATCTCCTCTCCAACTATCATGACCCTAATCTGTATACAATAGTGAAGAGAAAAGAAAAGAAAAGAATGGAACATCTCTTGACGTAAAGTGCCCTCGCGTACTCCAAGACTATAATAAAAGCATGGGATTTGTTGATAAATTGGACCAGTTGAAAAGTTACTTCGAAATCAATCGTCAGAGCCTTAAGTGGTGGCATCGTATTTTTTTCCATTTTGTAGATATTGCCGTCGTGAACTCTTATATTTTATTTCGCTTGAGCGGCGAAGAAATCACGCATAAAGATTTTAGGGGAAGAGTTATAGATGGATTAGTAGCAGAGAAGATTGTCTCATTGAAAATAAAACGAGACAACAGTCCATTAGAAATTAAAAAGCATAAACCGCAAGTATCGATAGAAGTCAGACTTGACAGTTTAGCACATCAACCTGGAAGAGGCACCAGAAGAAGATGCGCAGTATGCAGCACAAAAACTAATCAAGTGAGAACTGAATGGACCTGTACAATTTGTAAAGTTCCTTTGTGTTTGTCCAAAACGAAAACATGCTTCCAGGATTTCCACTCAAAGGTAAAATTACTCATCGTAAATAATTCGACAAGTAACTTTGATTTATATCTTTCAGGCATAGTGGTACACTATATGTACCACCTCCTATAGAGCCCCACGATTTTTTTGGAAAAAAATTTACATTGATTTTTCATTATATATTCATATTTCTTCCTGAATAAATACAAAAACATAAGTAATTACGAACTTTTATTTGTCGTGCTACCCATGCAAAATATCTTCGCTGATCTCTGTGCCAATAAGGGTTAATGTTTCGTCGTGATTTCCGTGTTACTAGCCCATTAAGTTTATATATATATATATATATATATATATATATATATATATATATATATATATATATATATATATATATATATATATAATATATATATATATATATATATATATATATATATACATATACATATATATATATATATATATATATATATATATATATATATATATAATATATATATATATATTATATATATATATATATTATATATAATATATATATATACAATATATTATATATATATATATATATATATATATATATATATATATATATATATATATATATATATATATATATATATATATATATATGTATTTCTTTCTCTATAGAAAAAAATTCGAAGCTCACTCTGTCATAATTGTTTTATGTTATTTTTGAATTTTATTGTATCTGTATATCACTGTTAATGTGTAACATTGTGTTAGGACATAATGCCTGTTGCTGATTTTAGTTCCCATTGATAAAGGCAAAAACCCTGGCCGAAACGTTTGGATAATTAAAGAACATGTAATTTTGACTTTTAATATTGTCTGAACCTTATTCCAAGAAAATACCAATAGTAATATATATATATATATATATATATATATATATATATATATATATATATATATATATATATATATATATATATATAAATATATATATATATACATAGTATTTTTAAGGTTTAATCGATTCCTTTTATGTATACAATTGAAATAACGCATAACATACAAATCAAAAGTAACAATGATAACTTTTATGAACAAAAATAAATAAATAGCAGACGAACAAGCAGTCAACAAAACGTTGTGCCGCAGGATAGGTACATGGTAATCCGAAGTGACACAAACAAGACCCATTATTACAGGTAAAAATATTCTTAAAAGCTCGTCGACAGAACTGATACCTAATATTTTGAAGGAAACATATAACATAATATAAAATATATTAATTTATATATTATCCAATTTTGAAATTTTGTAAATGAAATCATAGAAAAGACTCGCAATAAACTGGCAAATTATCAAAGGACGCACTGGTAAAGATGTTGAATTGTACCTTAGAACAAATAGACTCAAGTTAAATATCACTAAAACTAAGACGATGATTATTAAAATAAAATATAAACAAAATAATATTGAAGTGAGTTCAGTCGAAATAAAATCATTTAAAATTACGTGAAAATTGTTTGTAAAATCAAGTATCTATGGTTTATTTAGATAATACCATTTCATTGAATGGTGACTATATGTAATTAGTAAAATATCAAAGAAACTGTATATTTCCTCTAGGGCGTCATCTTCATTATCAGTGTATGTCAAAATAACGTGCTATAATTGTATAATGAAAAATTATGATTTATGCAGTACCTACTCTCTTGTATCTCATGAATCAGAACAAATTGAACCATGTAGAAAAATTGCAGAATCGCTGCAATAGAATGACACTCATACAAAATATGCTCTGTAGATCAAGGTGGCTTATAGTTTCTCAAATACTTCACTATCTAACTATGATATTTATATTCAAGATAGTGAAAAAATTGCAACCAACACCTCCAACAATACACAGATTGTTTTTTAAGAAAGTATACATCAGATCTTATTGTAACTTTTTCATGTAGAATTTGGACGCTTACCAATGTAATTAAAAATGGATCAAAAGCAATTGTTTTGTTTCATTATGCCAAAGGATAAAAAAAAAACAAAAATGGGGCTAAACTTTTCTCCAAGCCCAAGACAGTTTGTTTACCACGAACAAAAACTATTCGTCGCCTTTGGAAATTTAACGATTTCAGTAGCAACGTGTCGAAGGCATTTTTTCAATAGCTTCTATATATATATATATATACATATATATATATATATATATATATATATATATATATATATATATATATATATATATATATACATATATATATATATATATATATATATATATATATATATATATATATATATATATATATATATATATATATATCAAGGGCGTCGCCAAGAAGGGGTCAGGTAGGGGCAGTTGCCCCCCCCCCTAGAAATTCATGTAGCCAAATGCAAAGAAATCAAAGTCCTAGGTCAGAGTTAAGACTAAGTCCGACGCGAGTGTTTGCTGTGTCCATAATTGTAATCTTTTGTCTGATCATTCTCTACGTTGATTGGCTATCGCTATGGCCAGCATTGCTATAAACTGTGTTGTTAGGTTTTTTTTTTTTGATAGAATGTGAATGTTGAAAAACCTATACTAAGAGTTGTTTGCTTTGATACCCATCAGAATGAACCATTTTTAGTACAGATTTTTCTACTTTGGGGTTAGTTTGCTTTGCACCCACTGGACTCAGTTTGGATGGTGATTCAAAAATCTTCGTATGGTATATAATATGAAATACATGAAATATATTGTTTCACACTGAATTTTAAAAAAATGCTGGCGGAAGAAGCAGTGACAGCGTTGAACAGGATGAAAAAGAGGTCAAAATGGAAACAATATCGCATGATTGTAGGTCGGTTACCACAACGGGAGATACTCAGTCTCAGGAACTAGTTCCGGACTCTTATATAGGCACAAGTCCTTATGATGATTCCGAGGCTGACCTGCCGATATCTTGGTCATCCAAAGACCTGGACTTGGATCCGGATTCTTCAATAAAATACGACAACGAAAATGACATCGGTCGATTTATTGGACGAGCATCGTTGTTATCAACCGAAAAAAGAAGGAATTGCTGGAAAACTGTAGGTCCCCTTCTGCGACATATAATTTTGCGGAAGACGCGAAACATTTAAAGAGAAAATTTAATTATTTCTGTTTGGAAACGCACTCTCCATGGTTGGCTTATTGCAGGCTCCAAAAAGGGTCCTTTTGTAAATATTGTAAGTTGTTTCCGCCAACTCCAAGAACTTTTAGAGGCTTATTGAGATCATTTGTCATAAGGCCATTTTGTAATTCAAAGATGTTCACGAGCAGTGCAAGAAGCACATGGAAACCCACTTCCATAAGGCGGCACTGGAAGCTGCTAAATATTTTCTAGGGAATGTGCCTGTAGATGTGCAACTCAACAAATACTCTCAGGGTATTATTGAAGAAAACCGAAAAATTATCATCTATCATTTCCTGCATTACGTTTTGCGGGTCGCATGATTAAAATCTGAGAGGTATACATTATGGCGAAGGTATTCTCGAGGACTTATACAAGCTGCGAATTGATGCAGGAGATTTGGTTTTGAAGAAACACATTGAGCATGGGAAAAAGAATGCATGCTATCGATCGGTTGATATTCAAAATGAAGTTATCAGCATTTGTGGAAAGGTCATTAGGGCAGATATTATGAAGAAACTAAAAGCAACAGAAGCATATAGTGTATTAGCGGACGAAACAGCTGACATTTCTGGCACTGATCAATTATCGATAGGCGCGATATTTTGATGAGGAAACCAACGAAATCTAAGAAATGTTTGTCGGATTTGTTGAGCTGAAAGGTCCGGAAAAGAATCCGGGGTACAAGCAATTCTACGCAAAAAATACACGAAAGCTTTGTTCTTTCATTGCTCGTCTCACAAACTGAATCTGGTAATCAATGATCTCAACACTCTTCCTGAAATTCGAAATACCATGGGAACCACGAAAGATATTATTAGATTTTTAAGGAAATCATTTTTTAAAAAGAAGGAAGTTGATCTGACCGTTATTAATGTCCTAAAAGAGGCTTCTTTCCTGAACCAGAAAAAGCGTTGAAAATTTTGATCGCTCTACCGTGCATAACGTGTACGGTAGAGCGATCGTTTAGCAGCCTCAGGAGACTAAAAACCTGGTTAAGAAACACTATGGGGGAATATCGCCCGAATGGTCTGGCAATGATAAGTGTGCACAAAAAACATATTAATGAAAACATACAAGATTTTCATAATAAAGTGGTCGTAAATATTACAAAAACTCATGAAGATTGTGTTTTACTTAACTTAATAAAAAAATATCTCTCTCCACTACTTCATTATGAAAATTTTGTAACTGTCAATGGGCTATTTGATTGCCTCCAAATTGTTTTTATTCTATCTTTATTTAATTCTATATTTTGTCCCAAATTATTTTTGTTCTATTATTAATAACTTTGCTTGTAACTGTATTCAAAATTCATACTCTTCCCATCCTCCATATATCAACTGCCCCCTCCCCTGAACCACCGGCTGGCGACGACCTTGATATATAAATGATGTTAGTTACGATCGAGCATTCTCCTCCATACAACCTTTGATGGATAACGTTAATGATACATCTAGATGACGATTGTATGAGATTGAAATACCTCAATATGATGCTCGCAGCTGTATAACACTTCACCTAATGGGATGTATAGAGTGATTGTAGAGATTAATGAAAAGTACTATGGGATCATGTTGCTCATAAGGATAAAAATAATAGGTTCGTCAAGGAGTAGATCTTGCATTGATGAAAAAGTTGAGTCTCGAAAAGCTGATAGGAAAAGGATTTGGTATCGAACAAGTAACAAGTATCGAAAAATGTATCAAGGAAAATTCAGTATATTACACATGCTAACTTTCAGCCAGAACGTTTAAAACTATAGTTAACATAGAAGAAACTATGACATATATTAAATACTAAGATCCAAGGTTAACATCGAATAACCTCAGAAACGATATGATCTAATTCCACAGTGCAAACTTAAGTAGCCAAGATATGTAAAATGTGCTGCTTAATAATGACAAAAGCTTAGAATACACTAAGCAATATTCACCACAATTGGCTAATACGGAATAATGCTTAGCATTGAGCTTTTGCAAAGAGTTCATGAGCTTGAAGCATTCCTATGTGATGATGAAATCGATGTGATGTAATTTCTGGAATCCACATGGCCAGAACAAATTACTACGAAATAAGAGACAACAAGGTTTGTCATACTGAGCGTCCAGACAATCCAGTGAAAGGTGGGGCAGCACTTGAAGGAAAATATTGAGCATTATAGAAATGCGAAATATGAAGATGCGGAGATTCAAGCAATCACAGTTACGGACCAAATGAAAAACCATGACATCACAACTACTGCAATGTAATGACCATTTGGAAATTGGGGTGCATAACATTAAAATCTCCTATGCATTAAGAGAACGCTTCATTATCGAATGCAACTTCGATGCTCAATGCACCTTTAAAGTACAACAAGATAACTCCAGAATGAAAACAACTTCACAGTGCCGCAAAAGCAACTACTTTTTAATTCCAATCTACTAGTAAAACAACGCGCTAGCATAAAAGTAAGGAAAAGATGCCGAGCTTATTCGACATATTTCTGTCACATTTGTCTATTCAAAAGTTGAAGAATGCTATGACCTGGCATTTGACTATTCAGAAATTCAACTCTCAATGAATTAACGAGTGGTAATCAAACATGAGCCTTCGTTCACTGTGACTGGGATAGATTTTGGACAGTACTTACAAAAAATTGAATGTGACCATAAAAATAGAAGAATAAATAGTTAAATGGTTGAACTACAACAAGCCAATGAACCAGTTCATAACTGCATCTTAGAAATTGGAGACCTCATACAAGAAAAGAGAAAATTTCACAAAAAGGACAGAAATATCGGTCTCCAGGCGACAAACTAAATATTCTATGCGATTATCTCAAATATGGCATTGAGCCAACAAAAATGGAAATTTTGGAGATTCCCTCAGAGAATTATCGGCTGTCGAAAGGATAGACTATTCTCTAAAAAGGCACAGAAATTCACAATTGAAGAAATACCACAGATCACCAACAGAAAGGTTCAATAATTAGGCAAATAATACTTTCTGAGTTTACAAACACCATCAGAAACAATCTCATAATTAAATAAAGCACTATGCTTTGGTAATGGCAGCAATATTCTAGGAATATCACGCAAGGGAATTATTAATTTTTTCTTATCTTTTCAACGCAGCGCTACGACTTCGATACGTATCAATGCAAAGGAAAATTGCTAAAGTAATAATGATTCCAAAACCAGGAAAACCGCCAGCCAAGACAAATCTTGTTTCTTGTGATATTCAAGATGCTCTAAAATTTTATTTTACACTTTTGATTGAGACTCAAACCTATCATTAAAGAAAACCAATTTGCACCTACCTATAGGTTGGTATTTCATACAATAATCACGGTCTAAGTGGACATGACATCTGAAGAGTATGCAAATAATTATACAAAAATTTATAAATATAGAGATATTGGTAATTTATTTCTTCCTTTATAATAGTTTTCGAATATTGGTTCTATAATATATCTTTTTTTTTTTATCTCGAGGGACCTACAGTTTAACGCCGGTTCCGAACGGCCAATGGGCTTGTAAACGAAGTACATTACCCAACAATTTATCTTTATAAATAGAACCACTAAATTCCTGACATACACAACACCCAAGAGCAAGGTGGGACTCGAACCCACATCCTCGGCTTACAAGCGGTAAACCTTACCGCTGGTCTACCGAGGCCTCTAAACATTCCGATAAACCTCACCATGAAAATCACGATTCCACATCTTGCTAGTGATCATTCTACCGTTTCTTATATCTCTTCCTTTAGACAATGACTCATTTAGTGCCATTCCTAATAAGTAAACACCATCATAGAAGGCACCAATAACAAAATTTATCTGAAAGATGATAAATGTCAAAATAGTAAGTGAAATCGGTGAAGGTTGACTACAACTTTATGTAACTATGTGTACCAAAATTGGTACACACTGTGATCTAAAAAAAGGCCTTGTGTACATATACCTATCGCCTTACTAATTTTAACTAACAAAAAAAATAATTTAATGATTAAGAATTATCAAAATGTCTTTTGAAATTAAAAATTATCTAGCTTATAGTCTTAATGCCGAGAACTTCTGATAACTGGTTTTGTCACATATTACCTATGCCAAAAACAGTATGAAAACCAGAATAATATTATACAATAAACAATAATAAACGTTTTATATATATATATATATATATATATATATATATATATATATATATATATATATATATTCTGTTTCCATAAAATATATTTGATTTATAAACTACTTACTTCCTCCCTTTGACTTATGTTGTAGTTATAGTGACTGTGAGATCTTTCTTTAACTTCTTCGGCAAAATCTTGAAATTTATCACTTGTAGGTTGAAGAAGGGAAACGCGTAGCAGACTTTCATAAGCTGTTCTAGCGTCTGAATCTTGGCTATCTCCAGTTTCCCAATTGTGATTGCCCCAATAGGAGCCCTGAAATAAAATCATGAATTGAAAATTGATCCTAGTAGAAATTTAAAATATGAATGGAATTCAAAGATGCATGATTGAAGTTTTATTTAAATGTAAAAAGTGCATATGTATGGAAAACTCAATATTATCATTCACTTTTATCTCAGATGAAACTAGGAGATTCTACGAATAAGAACACCTACCACGCCTTCTGGTGCAGATATAGAGTTACGATAAAGCAGTCGTGCTGGGTTCGAATCCTAGGTGAGGTGCGGATGTTTGTGTATGTCTTTGAGTTTCAGTGGTTCAAATAATTAATTAGTTGGGTCATGCACACTGTTTACAAGCCTAATGGCCATTCGGAACCGGGTTAAATTGTAGGTCCCTATTGGGATAAAAAAATGAACACCTTATCATAAACTCTCATGAATACTCATGAACTCACCTGAAAAATTTCGACATCTAGGAAAATCCAGTCACCCTTTGTCATTCCTAGCTCATGTGCTACCAACATGAATTTTCTAACCAGCACACCTCGAACACTGAGAATAACAACTGAAATGGAAGTATAACAACATAATACGGCTAGAAATTATTGAAAGGAATAAACAAGCAGTTATATAAGACTTCCTTCAAATTCAATTTAAGTTGGTGAAAAACGAAATATTAGTTTAAAAAAATACTAATGCGTTACCAGCAGGTGAAAATGATTCCATGAAAAAACTACTCAATGGAAGAAAGCAGCGAAATATATATATATATATATATATATATATATATATATATATATATATATATATATATATATATATATATATATTTGAAATGTTTCTCCCTGTGGTGGAATTTTGATTATTTGTCTTCTCTTAGCAATAACAGGTCATTTAAATTTTAAATTGATTTCAATGAATATGTTACGTTTCGTCACGAAATTCAAGACTTCCTCAAAACTTTTGAAAGTTTGATAGCATATTATATAACAAGGGACTAAAGTGAATGTTTTAATCCAGCACGTGATGTTTATTGCCTGAGGGCTCGTAGAGCCCGAGGGCCAATAATTACGTAAGGCATAAAATATCTCTTTAGTCCTGAGGCATATAAGCTATTTTTTGCACTTTTTAGTATTGTAACTTTCTACATTGATACAATTAATAATTTTGATGAGTTATATAAACACGGTACTTGGATTACTCAGTAGGTAACGTTATAGCAACAGTTTTCAACAAAATTTTTCAATTCAGTGACATTTCAAATAATATTGACATTTAAACGAATCGTAATTTAACTAACAGAATATCGATAGAAATCGACATTATTCTCTTCATAACTTGTTTAGTTTTGATGCTAGGATCTTTCATAAAAAATAAAAATGAATGTTTTTTAAACGACTTTAAAAAAAGTTTTATGTTTTCCCTGAAACATGCATTGGTTTTTGGTTATTGCATGTAGAAACTTTCCATTTTGGCGATTGAAAATACCAATCAACTTTCGACAAGCAATAATTCCGTCTGCATACATCATGAATACACAATTTTCTTTGTTTCTCTATAAGCTATAAATTTGCTTTCCACATTTTTTTCGATTAAATGCATATTTTTCCAGTTTTTCGCGAGAAAGAATCTGCAAACGTGCTTTTCTGCCTGAAAACCGACAATTTCACTCGTGAATAAGTGGAAAAGAATTGACTTTCAGAAAAAACTTGACAAATCAAAAGTTGCTCAGAATTAGTCAATGTATCGATTTACCTACTTATTTTCTATGAAAATTTTTTCACCCCCAAGAAGGGGTCCACCCCCAGGGAAAAAGTAACCCCCGGCACAGGGTAGGCTTTGAAATAGATGCTAGGTAGAACCTAAATCCAATTTTTATAGAAAATCGGTGCTGGATATGATAAATACACGGGAAAATGGTCATTGACTTGACTGTACGTGCTACCTACTTAGTTCAATATCCGCAGTCAGGTCTGCTAATATTAAATGGTAATGGAAACCATAAGAACCCTTACGCACATAATGTACAAAATATGTTGTCAATTATTTGATTTAAGGAAAATTTCATAAAAATCGAAAAGTCAAAAAAAAGACCACAACTTCATTTCATTACATTTTTTGCAGCTGTCACCGTCTTTAGTAAATAAAGATGGACTACTCAGTCCAATATCAGCAATCAGAAATGATTTGCTTCACAATTTAATATTCGCATATTTTGTATAAGACTTTTTTTAGTCTTTGTCAGTGAAGCGAGTTTCAGCAGTGAATAAAATCGTAGTATGCATGTATGATGTAGGTATACTTACCACGTGCGTACATACTGGCATCACGTAAGTAGTTACCAATTGATTCGTTTTCATTTCCGTCGAGCTCTCTGACAAATGTTAATAATCCCTCTTTCTTCAAACCATGTTCCAAATTTTTTCCTACAAAACGTGTCAGATCCGATAAATATTGAACAGAACTAATTCCATCAGAGATAGTATTCATTTTAAGATCTGTTCAGATTATCTGCATATTTATTTTATGTAGTAAGTGCTTCGTGAAACATCGCCCCTCAGAGCACCAATTACAATATATATGTATATAGGTATATATATATATATATATATATATATATATATATATACATATATATATATATATATATATATATATATATATATATATATATATATATATATATTTTATATTATTCATTCGAATTGTTATTGCCTGTGAACTATTTCTAATCTTTTGATAATTATTAGCAATAACAGGCTTGTTGAATCTCAAAAAAAACTCGATTTTATTAAAAAGTTGACGTTTCGCCACGACATTCGTGGCTTTATCAAAAGTAGTTTTGATAAAGCGTGGCGAAACGTCAATTTTTTAATAAAATCGAGTTTTTTGAGATTCAACAAGCCTGTTATTACTAATAATTATCAAACGATTATATATATTATTTATATATATATATATATATATATATATATATATATATATATATATATATATATGTATATAGTATCCAAATCAATAAAATTACTTCATAAAAATAATTTCCCAGATTATTTCTTTAATAATCGAAAAACGCGTGAAGAGCAAAGCTCCGTCACCACGGTCCTATTTTTCTCTAATTTGGTTTCTTTTTCACATACAAATTTTTAACCCCTTAAGGCCTTTTTAGAGGGTCTGAAGAGATACACAAAGACTGCATACTTCCGCAAACTCATGATATTTCTTCCTAAAAATTGAGGTGATGGAAAAAAACTATTATCCCCCAAATAGCACCTCCCTTACATAAATCGAGTTCAGGTATAAATTTTCAGCCTTCTAACTGAAATCAAAATGGCTGTAAAGATGCACAATGCTTGAAAAACCTCAAAAACCATTAAAATTTTAATATGAAAATTACGACGGTAAAATAACTCCTTTTGGAACCCCCAGTATGCACCAACCCAATCCACGTACGACTCATAATATCTCTCTACCAATCTCCTGCCCAAATTTTGAAGATGCCATAATTTTTCCTGCATTTACACAACTTAGTTCGTATTTCGTTCCTTTTTACATACAAAAAGCTTTTTACATACAAAAACACCGAAGAATAACTTGGACGGAAAAAAAATACTTGAAACTTCCAATTACTACTTCCCTAATATTAATTAACCAAATTCACGAACAAATTTTCTGCCTTTTGAGTACTTCTCTAATAACATCAACTCAATTCACGTGAGAAACTTAAACCATCTGAATCTGGATGAACTGTGGACGTGCGCTATTCCTCATACCACGATGAGTTGGTGATTATTTTCAGGAACCGGATCGGCAGTTAATATTAATATAGGTATATATATATATATATATATATATATATATATATATATATATATATATATATATATATATATATATATATATATATATATATGTTCAGATAGATTCCCGTGGTCGGAAGTAGGTATTTGAAAAACTTGGTTCTTGGAATGAACCGCGGAAAAGATTTTTCAAATATTTTACGCGGTTCATTCCGAGAACCAAGTTTTTCAAATATATTTACATATATATATATATATATATATATATATATATATATATATATATATATATATATATATATATATATATATATATATATCAGGGGCGGCTAGTCAAAGGAGGCTAAGCCTCCTCAATAATATTCCGTGTATCACTAATATATATATTATATTGAATAGCCATCTATAGTTTAAAAGAGAATTATAATTCTATAATCATATACTTATGTTCTAGAATTTTAATTAGGTATAATTTATTAATAAGTTAATACGCAATTGTCCATTTAGTTATCAGTAAATAATAAGAATTTCAACTAGATGTTCAAAAATACTTTGAATAGGTACCTACAATACATTTCATATACCTACATAGCAGGGGCGGCTAGTCAAAGGAGGCTAAGGAGGCTAAGCCTCCTCAATAATATTCCGTGTATCACTAATATATATATTATATTGAATAGTCAGCATTCAGCATATTCATATCAATCAAAATCATATTATTTTATGCACCTACCTCTCTTTCAACCTACATTATATAATATAATTTATTAATTAAGATAGAAGGTATTTACATTTACTGCATTTCATTCATTTCAAGATTTGTGGCAACGCTGCGGAAGGCTTAGAAAGGTATATTATCAACGTTCATTATGCCTGCCACAGAAAAGCAAACAATGGTGCAAATACTCCGAATGAATACTTCATTGCAATAGAAAAGCAAAACACATATAAATGGCAACACCGATAAATTCCAGTCTCATACAATATCGACTAATGACAACTATAGAATTTCGCGTGACATCGAGTGAATTCGTTGATTGAATCGTAGTGTGATCGTAGTGTGATCGCAAACTCACACCACTCAAAAACAAATACTCCGAATGAATACTTCATTGAAATAGAAAACCAAAACACATGTACATGGCAACACCGATGAAGTCCAGTCTTATACAATGTCGACCAATCACAACTATAGAATCTCCCTGACATCGAGTGAATTCGTTGATTGAATCGTAGTGTGATCGTAATTGGTAGTGTCTAATGGCCGCCGAAAACAGCTCGCGTATTGTTTTAAAATGAGTTTGATTACTGAAGTTAATTTCAAAAATTTCAATGGTGACTTAGTGGAATATTTGTTATCCCATAACTTTAGTGCACTAAGTTATGAGGATAAAGTTTTGATAAAAACATTGCGACCTACCCCTGAAAACAATTTGGTGCAGCGTAACAGAAAACAAAACCGCGGTTTTAATACAAAGAATTATGAGAGACACCCTTGCCTAACCGGATCACAGGTAAAAAATAAATTATTTTGTTGGCAGTGTTTACTTCTTACTAGTGAAAATGTCTCTGTTTGGGTCCGCTTAGGATTTGACGATTTAAAAATTTTATCACGTTCTTTGGAAAGGCACGAAAAATCCCAGGAACATGTCGTGTCGCGGATCAAATTCAAAATGTTTGGAAAAAAAACATTATTAATGTTATTGATACAGCACGTGTTCAAGAGTTAGAAAAATACAACGAAAAAGTTAAGGAAAACAGAGAAATATTGGAGAAACTGGTCGACATTATATTATTCTTATGTCGCCAAGATATAGCGATTAGGGGACACGATGAAACAGACGAATCTAGCAATAAGGGAAATTTTAAGGAACTCCTTGATCTATTTTGCAAATATGACGAAAAGCTGTATAATTTCATTAACAACGCTACAGTTTTCTCCGGAACCTCAAAAACTCAAAACGAAATTATAAACTCTGCTACCTATGTTTTGGAAAATTTTATCGAAAATGAACTTAAAAATGTTAATTTTTTTTCCTGGCAAGTAGATGAGACAACTGACATTAGCTGTAAATCGCAGTTGTCGATAATATGCAGGTTCGTAAAAGATGGAACATTATTTGAGAGTTTTAGGTTTTCATGAAGTCAGTTCTGGAAGGTCTGCCACCGATTTATTCGATTTTTTAAATGAGAAATTTTCGAAGTTTAATTTTCAATCTAAACTTATAGCACAAACCTTTGACGGCGCAGCGGTTATGGCTGGCCATTTGAACAGTCTACAAACAAAAATTAAATCTGTTGCTCCTTAAGCTATTTTTACACATTGTTATGCACATAACATGAATTTGGTTTTAAGTAACGCTTGTAGTTCTATTAGGCAAGTTAGAATTTTTTTTTCAAATTTATCTGCATTTTCAACATTTCTTTCAAAATCAACAACGCGCACAAAATTTCTAGATGCAATAATAGGTAACAGAATACCAAGTAACGCACCAACTAGGTGGAATTTTACTTCAAGAGCTATCTTTACTATACTCAATAATAAGGATAAAATTTTAGAGGATCTTAATTCTATAGTTGAAAGTGAGGAATTTTTCACCGATAAAGTAACTTTAAATACCGCACGCGGATTAATATCTTACTTACAAGATAAGGAATTTATATATTTTTTAAACATCTTTAGATTAATTTCTGAACAAACAGAAATAGTTTTTCAAATCTTACAGCACAAGTTTTCAGATGTGATTTACTCACGAAATCGGCTCAAATTTCTTTTGGAGAAAATTTCAGAATTTCGTGCAGAAGTTAATTTTAAAAAACTATTTTCTGTATTTCAACCTACTGATGATACGACTCAATTTAGCCCAAAACGAAAGAAATTGAGTTTCGCAGGTATGGAGCTTTACTATAAGCAAATATTTTATGAAATTTTGGATACTATTAGGGGTCAAATAGAAATAAGGTTCTCTGATTTGAAAAAACTGCATTTCTTGGAATTACTCAATAAAAATTTGTTTACCGGATTTTCGGCTAATTTTCCAGATAACCTTTTGGAAAATTTATGTCAAAAATACACTTTTTTTGATAAGGTGACCCTAAAAAGTGAACTGTGTGTTGTTCATAGTGACAATGAAATTTTGGGGCAAAATGAAAATCATGTGATGACTATTAAATACCTTTTTGATAATGATTTGAATCAAGATTTACCCCAAGTTTATAAACTCTTATGTCTAATTGTTTCTATCCCGGTGACATCGGCTTCCGTAGAGCGCTCGTTTTCCACTCTTGAGAGAATTAAAACTTATTTACGAAATTCAATGAGCCAGGATCGTTTGAAAAATATTAGTTTGTTGTCTATTGAAAAAGAATTGGTAAAACTTTTGGCGAAAGACAAAAAATTTTATGAGGATATTATAGATCATTTTGCTAACGTTAAAGATCGCAGATTCCCGCTAATCTTCAAAAATATATAACTTTTTATTTGCTGTTCCACACATAATTTGTACATTTTATTTTTCACAGGTTTTGTTTGTGGTACTAGGTACTTTATTACTTAGTATTATACCAAATAATTCGTTGTTCCTTGTAAAAAATCTTGAAAGAATTAATTTTTTGTTTGATTTTATGTGAACATTTTTTTTTATTTAAGGCTTCTGCCTTGGCATTGGCATCTATGCAGGAATTATAAAAAATAGATGTCTATGCCAAAGAATTTATTTAAATTTTTTTTTAGGTCTAAATGTATATTTTATTATTTTATTTTGTTGTTATTTTATTTTTATTTTGTTTTACTTTTATGACAAGAATTTTATTTTAATCTATTTTTGGGAGGGTCCTATTTTATTTTTGGCAAGAAAAAACTCTCACCTCCCCGTTGGTTCTTGCTGGGCAACAATTGATTAATTCCTCGAATATGTAACAAATTCGTTAAGTAGGTAGGTACCTATTTTGTGATAGAAAAAAAAATATGATGAATAGATGAATTGATTAATTGGCTAAGAAGAGTTTTTGTGAATATTGTGAATAGGAGTTGTAGGTCTCAAGGTAGACACTCGAAAATGAAAAAAAAAATTTCCAAACAAATTAATAGCTTAGGGTGCTTGTTTTACTTTGATTCTCTTCAAATTATAAGGCGGTTGACCTTGAAATCCTAAAAATTTTCGCCTATGGTGTATTTTTTAACACCTCTTGTAGCCTCCTCAAACCAAAACCTCACGAGCCGCCACTGATATATATATAAATATATATATATATATATATATATATATATATATATATATATATATATATATATATATATATATATATATATATATATATATATATATATATATATATATATATAAATATATATATATATATATATATATATATACACATAATGGCTATTTTTCAGATAGAAATACACCTTTCCTTATAGAAAAATTATTGATTATTTTAGGGCCCGCAAACGTCATTTTTGGCATTAAAAATTGAATATGTCAAAAACAGTAAAATACTTAGGTACAGGATATGTTACGAGAAGTATAGTTAAAATATTCGTAAAATCGAAATCTGTAATAATATAGAGGATGTTCTATGAAATGAGCAAGTTGACATCTACTTCCGGTATAACCGGAAGTGTCCTTAACTTATAACTATTTTATTGAATCTGCCTCCTTCGACCTTGGTATATTGTCAGAATTTTAAAAATTCTTCTACGGACAGTTTTATGTATATACCTATACATAAGGGCGGATCCAATGCCTCCTAGAGCATGTTGAATATCAAGAAAATAATGAAGTGATTTCCATAATTGAAAACAAGCATGCATTATGCAATGGAGCTATGATTGTTACTATTATCGCGTGTACAACTAACATAAGAAAGTGTTAGGTAATAATAATTTTGTAATCCCAATATATCAGGGGCGGCTAGTCAAAGGAGGCTAAGCCTCCTGAATAATATTCGGTGTATCACTAATATATATATTATATTGAATAGTCAGCATTCAGCATATTCATATTAATCAAAATCATATTATTTTATGCACCTACCTTCCTTTCAACCTACATTATATAATATAATTTATTAATTAAGATAGAAGGTATTTACATTTACTGCATTTCATTCATTTCAAGATTTGTGGCAACGCTGCGGAAAGCTTAGAAAGGTATATTCTCAACGTTCATTATGCCTGCCACAGAAAAGCAAACTCACACCACTCAAAAACAAATACTCCGAATGAATACTTCATTGAAATAGAAAACCAAAACACATGTACATGGCAACACCGATGAAGTCCAGTCTTATACAATGTCGACCAATCACAACTATAGAATCTCCCTGACATCGAGTAAAGTCGTTGATTGAATCGTAGTATGATCGTAATTCGTACTGTCTGAATAATGGACGCCGGAATCAGCTCACGTTACGCGTATTGATTTAAAATGAGTTTGATTACTGAAATTAATTTCAAAAATTTCAATGGTGACTTAGTGAAATATTTGTTATCCCATAACTTTAGTGCCCTAAGTTATGAGGATATAGTTTTGATAAAAACAAAAAAAACCTACCCCTGAATTAAACAATTTGGTGCAGCGTAACAGAAAACAAAACCGCGGTTTTAATACACGGAATTATGAGAGAAATCCTTGCCTAACCGGATCACAGGTAAAAAATAAATTATTTTGTTGGCAGTGTTTACTTTTTACTAGTGAAAATGTCTCTGTTTGGGGCCGCTTAGGATTTGAGGATTTAATTCTATACCTAGTTGAAAGTGAGGAATTTTTCACCGATAAAGTAACTTTAAATACAGCACGCGGATTAATATCTTACTTACAAGATAAGGAATTTATATATTTTTTAAACATCTTTAAATTAATTTTCGAACAAACAGAAATAGTTTTTCAAATCTTACAGCACAAGTTTTCAGATGTAATTTACTCACGAAATCGGCTCAAGTTTCTTTTGGAAAAAATTCCAGAATTTCGTGCAGAAGTTTATTTTAAAAAACTATTTTCTGTATTTCAAACTACTGATGATACGACTCAATTTAGCCCAAAACGAAAAAAATTCAGTTACGCAGATATGGAGCTTCACTATAAGCAAATATTTTATGAAATTTTGGATACTATTAGGGGTCAAATAGAAATAAGGTTCTCTGACTTGAAAGAACTGCATTTCTTCGACTTACTCAATAAAAATTTGTTCACCGGATTTTCGGCTAATTTTCCAGATAACCTTTTGGAAAATTTATGTCAAAAATACACTTTTTTTGATAAGGTGGCCATAAAAAGTGAACTGTGTGTTGTTTATGACAATGAAATTTTGGGGCAAAATGAAAATCATGTGAGGACTATTGAATATCTTTTTGATAATGATTTGAATCAAGAATTACCCCAAGTTTATAAACTCTTATGTCTAATTGTTTCTATCCTGGTGACATCGGCTTCCGTAGAGCGCTCGTTTTCCACTCTTAAGAGAATTAAAACTTATTTACGAAATTCAATGAGCCAGGATCGTTTGAAAAATATTAGTTTGTTGTCTATTGAAAAGGAATTGGTAAAACTTTTGGCGAAAGACAAAAAATTTTATGAGGATATTATAGATCATTTTGCTAACGTTAAAGATCGCAGAATCCTGCTAATCTTCAAAAATATATAATAACTTTTCATTTGCTCTCACCAGCTGTTAAAAAATTCGTTAAGTAGGTAGGAAAGTACCTATTATGTGAAAGAAAAAATTTGATGAATAGATGAATCGATTAATTGGCTGAGAAGAATTTTTGTGAATATTGTAAATAGGAGTTGTAGGTCTCAAGGTAGACACTCGAAAGTGAAAACAAATTAATAGCTTAGGGTGCTTGTTTTACTTTGATTTTCTTTAAATTATATTGACCTTGAAATCCAAAAAATTTTCACCTATGGTGTATTTTTAACACCTCTTGTAGCCTCCTCAAACCAAAACCTCACGAGCCGCCACTGATATATATATATATATATATATATATATATATATATATATATATATATATATATATATATTATATTTCTGATATTTACCTACATAGAATCATAGATATATTTATGACTTGTCTTCATTTTAACAAGGACGTAACTTGTCAGGTTTGTTGTAGTGATGTTAACCAAACTGGCTTAAATCAATAATATAAGTATAATTCTGAAAAAGATTCCTCATGTTCAAAGCACTTAAGCTCCATGTCATAGGTAAATGCTTCCTACAAAGCTACAAATAATATCTATTCAAAAGTTAAACCAAATTAAAAAAAATTGTTGTTCAGACGTGTAGGTACACTTTCAATGAATTTAATCGATTTATCAACTAATTAATTTATTTTTCATTTGTTTTCTGATCAATATTTTCTCCCTAATATTCATTTATTGTGCTTGATACATTTTTTCTACTAGAATATGCAGATCCATATTCACTGAGCAGGGCCTGATTTAGGGAAGGGGAAACGGGGTTACAGCCCCGTGGCCTCCACAGAAGAGGAGCCCCCACAATAGACCTCGAAAAAAAAATTAAAATTTAGACTAGTAAACACTAGTACCTAAACAACTTTTTCTTCGAATTTTTTTTCGCGTTCTACCTTTACCTACGATACTTTGTACAAACATTTTCAAAAATTGAAATTATAAAAAATAGGCTTCGAATCACGATGTGACAAAACCGTGTATCAAAGCTTTCTCTCCTGAGCATTGAAAGTGATTCACTTCGGGAACTGGATTTCAGCGAAATCATCAACCATTTTTCGGCGAAAAAAGCTCGGAAGGTTCCGTTCGTTAACGATAAAATTTAATTTCAGATAATTCTTGTTTCGGATTATATTAATATGTTTGTTAAATAATAAAAAAAATCTATACTCGGTTTCACAATAAATTATTTATTGGAAAACTCGACTGAACAAATTGTCGATTTAGGTATTTGGAAAATAATTTGGAGCCTCCACTCCTTTGTTGCCACGGGGCCTCCAGGTGTCCAAATCCGGCACTGACGGAGACTGAGATTAATAATGCAAAAATGAGAAAGCTCTAAAAGGAGATCATTTATATAAATAGGTACCTACCTACCTACTTATATTTATCAGAGGTAAAAAAAATGTTATAGTTGGTACTTCAAAGCATAGGTACCTAGGTATTTTTCGTAATTATGGAGTTACTGCAAAAGCCGAATATGAACTCAGATTATGTCGGTTTCTCATCTATTTTTTCAAAAAATTAAGCGAACCTCACCTTTGCTAACCTGACTAATCTAACCTCCCGGTAAACTAAAGTATCCAATTCATGAAATAGATAAATTTGATTTTGAAAAAGACGATCATTTTCGAAGTCAAATTCATATAAGTAATTTCGACTATAGAATAGGTCAAGTAAGCTTAATATTTTGAAGAGTAAAGTAAAGTAAAATCATTTTCATGAAATACATTGTCATGATTGTAACGTCTCATTATCGATGCGTTCTATAAGTTATTGGAAATTGCCACTAATTTTCACGTGTCAGGATGGCCGAGCGGTCTAAGGCGCCAGACTCAAGGATATCCTTGCCTGTCCACAGGTTATGAGCGTTCTGGTCCTCTCTGAGGGCGTGGGTTCGAATCCCACTTCTGACATTACTTTTTTAATTTAATTTTTCCATTCAATAATTCATGTACATCCGCTCAGAGTAACCGAATTTAGTGAAATTTAAATTCTTGGTTATTTCTGAAATCAAAATATGAAATCATGTTTTGTCACTCGATTGCATTCTTCTAAGATTCTAAGCTGACCTATCCTAACTCAATCTTACTAACCTAAACTCCTAGCTCAAGAAAACATCAATGAAATAGATATTTAATAGATGAATAATTTTAGTATGAAAAATATTGTCATAGTATTAATTATTTAGTTACTATTCGTGCGTTTTACAGAATAATAATCATATTACGTGTATTGTTTATAGAATAAACTTCAATGTAAACTAATTTCATTGAAATTTTAAGATCATTGGAGGGTATTTTAATAGTCTTTATAAACAAATCATGGAATTCACATAAAAACCTTTCCTAAGTGTATTCACGTTATTTACAGAACCATAATTATTAGATATATTGTTCATTAAATAAACTTTAATGTAATCTCATATCATTGAAATTCTAAGATCATTGCTGCATGGTATTTCGCTATTATTTGATGAGCATGAGTAATCAATAAATCATAAAATTTACATTACAACGTAGACTGTAAACATACATCTATATATGAACACAAGTTCGTAGACGAGGTGGCCGAGTGGTTAAGGCGTTGGACTGCTAATCCAATGGGCTCTGCCCGCGTGGGTTCGAATCCCATCCTCGTCGAGCTTCACTTTTATAAATCCACTTTTTGAGATCGAGTTATCTCTCGTTTTTAATGAATTTCTATTTTACCAGGCTATTGTTGATGTCTTTAAGTCAACAGCAAAGCATAATGACTACTTCTCAATTGCTTCTTACAGTACAAATTTTTTGTTCAAGTAAATTTTGTCACAAGAATAAATAAATATGTAAAATGTCCCATTTGTAGGAGAATTAGCCACAACTTAAGCGAAATCCTGTTATCCCCTTTAAACAAAAAATTAAATGGAAGGGAAAAAGCAAGGCACATGATTTAGGTACAATGCTTTCACGTTGTTGAGAGCGCTCTGGTATGGAGAAGGGGCCAAAAATGTCTACTCGAGGTTGAACAAAAATTACTAGAGGTTTATCTAGTTGAAAATCAAGAAAAGTAATTCGAATAAGTGTTGAACTTGAATCTTTTAATGAATCCTTTTATTCTTATCAGTGGCGTAGATAGCTTTTTGCGATGGGGGGGGATATGACTTAGTTTTTCTTCTAAAGTTCTATTCTTGTTGATAAAAATAATCTTTCATGTAGATAGTACAAAATAAGCAGAAAAATTGAATTAAATTGCAAAAAATTCAAATTATTTGAATTGGAAAAAAGTATCAAAAATTAGAGAAAAATTGAATTATATTAAATTGGATATATAAATCATTGAACATATTCTTGGGAAAATTAGAGAAGAAAATCTAGTTTTAGGCGTTTTTCGACATTCATGACTTCGTCAACTGTGATTCCAATTTCACGATGAATGCCAAACCTTTCAAAAACAAAAAATTAGACAAACATGAGTTTTTAATTTGCAATGAATTTTATATATTCAGAAGGTTCATTACAAGTCCACTTCTTTTATCGTGCTCCTTTGAATCGTTTCTATTCGCTTCAAACGTCGATACCGACAGCATAGCTAATATTCTTATATTGATATTCGAAAAATATCATCAAGCTCTATTACTGAGTTTTTAGGCTTAACATCGCCTTCACGAATTAAATATTTTTTTCACACTTTCAAGTTACGAGAACAGCAGGTGTGGCAGTAAGAAATTTTTGATAAAACTCATCAGTTTTGATGAATTTATCAACTGCTTTGTCAATTTCGTATAAATCATGCTTGAAAAACATCGAAAATCTTTCTAATATATTCAGTCTAGTCAAAAAGTGCTTTTTTGTTCAACTGTTTTCAGCAGTCTCGAAAAAATATGAGCAAGGTATCATTCGATTCGTAATAGCATATAGACCTTCTTGTGAAAAATAGAAATTCGCTCGCGAAAATTGTGAAAGAAAACAATATACTCAAAAAAAGGGGGGTTGGTTCTCTGCCAATATGTCAAAAATTAATTAAGATTTTTGAAATATGAAGAAAGATTCGAAAAGAAGAGGAAATTTCCCAAAAAAAAGACCCAACTACTGGAACTGTAGGATCAATATTCATAATTTTCTCAGATAGGTAAAAATATGGCCGAAAACGGGTAAGTTGGTTTGGGCAAGTCACGCCCATTTAGGGCACTTCAACAATTATTTTTCTATATTAAATATGAAAATTAAGGAATGAAAAATTAATAAAGTTACTAAATCGGTGAATGAGCAATAATCCAGCGATAATAGCGATTTTTGAATTAGTTATGCAATAGTTACAAAATTGTAAGTGTGATAAATGTTCACTATGGGTCTGAAATTATTTTTCATTCTTGGAGCTATTATTATAAGGCTTCAGAGTAAATTCCCATTGAGAAACTTTCAATTTTTCAGTTGTTTATTGACAATTTACGTAGGTATAGTTTTGCAAAATCAAAATAAATTTTTTTTTATAATTTTAATGATCCGATTTTATTATCGGAAGCCACATGGTAATGTTTTTTTCAATATTCATCTCCTATTGTTTAAAAAATTGTTATGAACAAATGCGTTGTTTTTAAGAGAATCAAGAAAAGAAAGTACTGATTAATTGAAGTGCGTAAATTGTTAATACAAAACTGAAAAATTAAATTTTTTTCACAGGAATCTATTCTGCATTTTTTTGAAACTAGCTCCAAGGAAGGAAAAAAGTATCAGATCTATATTTTAACAGTTATTATACTTGCAATGTTCTTGTTCAAGCAGCAAAAAACGATTGCATAACCAATTGAAAAATCGCGATAAAAATGTTTTGTCACTGGATTATTCCGTTCCGGGAGACTTTCTTTTAGAAAATTTCTTTTTTTTTGTACATGTATTTAGATATCAAAAATATCAATTTGTTTTTGAGATAATTTTTTCTCTCAGTGAATTGATTATGAGTTTTACAATTTTCAAGAACGGAACTTAAATTTTTTCAAAAAATATCTTCATGCTCTTTCGAATCGAATGACACCTTGTTCATATTTTTCCGAGACTCATGAACAAAATTGAACAAAAAAAACACTTGTTGACTAGACTATATTCTCATGATTAGTAAATCTTTCTCCAAGTCCAGAAATGGATTGAACGCTATCACAGAAAATTTTTATTTACTTCAAAATGTTATGGAGTAATTAAATTTTCAAAGCCAAAAGTTACTCATATTTTCATACCTACTCTACCTCAAAAAATATTCGAAATATTAAATATTGATTGAAAATATTCTATGTAAACAGAAATTTAATCAGTCACTAAGAACAAAAAACGTGTGTGAACATGGAAAATTTTATTAACCAAGGAAGAAGTCAATCAAAACCTCTTCGCACTTCTTTTCTTTCCAAATTTTATACTACCTATACTATTAAACAAAACTGCTCGTGTTTTAGATATAATACTACACCATTAAACAAAAGTTCGAGCAGTTTTGTTTGATAGTAAGTATAGTATACAATTTATAAAGAGAAGAAGTACGAGGTGATTTTGGTTGACTTCTTCCTTTCGAAATGAAAGTTTTCTATTAGACCCATTTGAACTTTTTTAAACAAGTTTTTTGATCAAAGTGACCGATTAAACTAACTAATTGAACATTGAATAGAATATGCTCAAAACTAATAGTTACTTCACCAAAAATTAGAAAAACGATTCAATTTCTTGATTAATTATAATGTTGAAATTATAAGTAGATATTGCTCACACAATTGTACAGTCGTCACGAAAACATATCTTCATAATTTTCATATAATCGCACATACATAATACCAAAAGAGGTTCTAGTGCTTAATAAATTTCATATATACTTAAATACGTAGATACGAAGACTTTCATTCAATTCTATTATAATTTTCGTAAGCTCATGGGGGGGGATTGATCCCCTTGATCCCCCCCCTATCTACGCCACTGATTCTTATAAAATGTTTGGATTTCAGAGAAAAATACTTATAATCATTAATTTCAGAAGTTTTAAGCCCCAATCTGCGGAAAAACTCCTATTTCCTTCATTAGAATATTTTAATGAATATGTGAAAAATCGACATTGATATCGTGCCGGCTAAAATAGTTATAAAGTTCAAAAGGTCGCGAAAATCAGGTTTCCACGAATATCTCGCGAGCTATTGCTCGGAGGTCAATAGAAGCCATAACAAAAATTGTTCATCCTGCAATTATCTACAAAAAATGCTGCATGCATTTTCCTATTAGATTAACCGTTTTTCAGATTAAACGCTGATAAAGCGACTACATTATGATTATGCACTCGTTTCCTCACCACCAGATAGAATGCAAAGCGCGTTTCTTTTTACATTGTTTTCCCAGTAGTCAAAATCCACGATATGTAATAAAAGGTTTTTTTATTAGAGAGTGAAAAAAACTTTTTTTTAATAAAGAAGTGTTCATATTTAAAAACTGAAAAATACAAAAAAATCAACTTCTGTAGGTATATATATTTTTTTATTCATTCATTGTCGATATCCTCAGTTTCTCTATCATTGAAAGTTGCTGACAAAACATAAAGTGGACTTATTTATTCCTATACTTAAGTCGACATCTTCATCGCCTTCATAATTAGTTGATTCCGCCTTTAAGCATGACTGGCCACGGTAATGTTCACAAACTTTTGAGCATCTCGAACCAACTTTTTCCATCCACATTTGCCGCCACAACCTTTTGTACAATTTAAAAATATTTTGTTTAGTAGATCATCAGGTGATGGTTTTAATAAAGGTTGTTACTGGCAGCTGTATATTTTTTATCTCCCAACCCCACTGTTCTTGATTAATTTCTGTTCCTAGCCAGGTTTTTATTTGTTAGTACTCAATGTAATACTCATTATGAAAATTGTTCAAGAGCATGAAACTACTAATATAACTTTTTTACCACTCAAGAAATATTTTTCAACTAAGCTACACAATCCAACTACGAAACATCTGCCAGTGGAGGTCGGTTGTTAATATATAGGAGGTTATATAAGTTCCGAAACATCTATGATATAGGTTTATTTTCCACAAAATACCCGAGCATCAGATGAATCAGTTTTTAATATACTTAAAAACACGAATAAAAAACTCTATCACATCGAGCTGCATTAGAAAAGCAGGTTTTCATAACGTATCCAGTTTGAAAAATCTATTCATTCATTCGTGATTGTTGTACCAAATCCAAAAAACAAATTGCCCTCTAATGTGTAAACAATACTTACTTCCTCCCCGAGGGGTCAACCCCCAACCAATTCGTCCCATTACCAATCGCATCCAAGATATCATACGAAACTACGTACTCACAAACTTTGAACCCTATTGCTACAAAATTGCACACTTTATCGCGTGAACAAGATTTATTTCCTCCTCCGAGGTGTCAACCCCCCAACCAATTCACATCGAAATAAAAACTATACAAGATATCATAAGAAACTACCTACCTACAAAGTTTCAACCCTATGGTCCCAAAATTGCGCCTTCTATCATGTAAACAAGATTTATTTCCTCCCCTGGGGGGTCAACCCCCAACCAACTCGCACCAAAACCAATTCCATTGAATATATCATGAGAAACTACCTTCTCACAAACTTTCAATCCTATTGCTCCAAAGTTAGGCCTTGATCATGTAAACAAGATTTATTTCTTCCCCCAGGGGGTCAACCCCCCAACCAATTCAAACCAAAACCAAACATCATCCAAGATATCTTTCGAAAATACCTGCTCACGAACTTTCAACCCTATTACTCCAAAATTGCGACCTTTATCGTGTAAATAAGATTTATTTCTTCCCCGGGGGGTCAACCCCCCAACCAATTTGAACCAAAACCAATTCCATTCAAGTTATCATACGAAACTACCTAGATAAAAACTTTCATCCCTATTGCTACAAAATTACGCTTTATGTCGTGGAAACAAGATTTATTTCCCCCCTAAGGGGTCGACCCCTCAACCAATTCGATCCAAAATGAATCCCATCCAAGATATTATATGAAACTACCTATTTACAAACTTTCAGCTCTATTGCTTCAAAATTGCGCCCTTTATAGTGTAAACAAGATATATTTCCCCCTATGTGGGTCAACCGCCCAACCAATTCGAACCAAAACCAATCCCATCCAAGATATCATACGGAACTACCTATTTACAAACTTTCAACCCTATTGCTTCAAAATTGCGCCCTTTATCCTGTAAACAAGAGTTATCCCCCCCCCCCAGTTGGGCAAACCCCCCAACCAATTCGAAGCAAAAACAATCCTATCTAAGATATCATACGAAAATACCTATTTACAAACTTTCAACCCTTTTGCTTCAAAATTGCACCCTTTATCGTGTAAACAACGCTGAAATACATAAGCTTATACATACATACATATGAACATATATATATATATATATATATATATATATATATATATATATATATATATACACCATTCATATTTTTTGTAACTCTATTGACCTCCGAGCAATAAGTCGCGAGATATTTACTAAAAACTGATTTTATAACTTTTTTAGCCGGCATCAGTGTCGATTTTTCACATATTCATAAAAATGCCGTAACACAGGTGTATGCAGAAATTCAGCTAGGATTTTTTCCGCAGTTAAAACCTATAATGACATAATTATATGCATATAAAATATATAATTATACTGCATATGAATAGAGGCATACAGATTTCAAATATCAAATATTGGGAAATAATATAACCATTGTTTTTCAAATTTAAAGAAAAATTTTATTTTTTGACGTACGTTTCGCCTGTACCAAAACATCTTCAGATAGTGTCATTCTTTATTCACTTTACCCTAAGTTTAAATGTAATGTGATCATGAAACAGTTGTTCCACAAATTCGGACAAAAAACTCTATTATGTAACGTAGGTTCAGTCTTTGCGACATGTACTTTCCAATAAAATTTGTATGTAAATCTGGAAAACAAGAATTTGATTATTCCTCATCAAAATGGATTCACATCAACTACAAGTATTCAAAATTTGAGACGAGTAGTAGATACCTACATGAATGAAAAGTCTACAGGAAGATAATTAAGTAAATATTTGGAAAAATATTCATGGTGTTTAATCATCAATTTGAAAGTACACACGGTGAGCCGGCATCGGAATGTAACCTAATTTCAAAAGCGATGAGAAACTGTGGAAATTTAAAAAAATACTTAATAATTAGCGCTCTTCGATGTCCTGAAGTTAGGTCGAATGAATATTAAATTGAACAGAATATTTCATATATCGCCGTCCTTCCAACTAATTTATTTTCAATGTTTTTGGACGAGTTTGAAGGAAATACATTTCTCAGATGTTACGATATTCTCAATTTTATATTTCAAATGGCATTCAAAATCAAGGGCGTCGATAATTTTTTCTTTTGGGGGTGGGGGGGTAACAAATTAACAAGATAAATTTTCAAAACACTTTCATTGTTTGTATGCCCTTGGCATATTGAGGAAAGGAATTATAAGGTAACAAAGTTTAGGTAATATTTAATGAAAATAAACATAATTCTTGTATTCTTCCTAAAGTAACTTTTTTTAAAAAAGCTTTGAACTAGAAAATAATTTACATTTTTTCAACCCCAAACCAAATCGAAATACGTATCGGTGTTTCGGATGAAGATAATAAGGCAAGAATGGATAATTGTTCAATTATTAGTTGTAAGTATTTTCCCCAAAAATGAACTATACAGTCAACAGTGAAATGCAGGAGTGGATTTAAAATCCGTTTTAGATCTCCTGGACCTTGGATATTCGCAATTTTTTTCATGTATACAGGGTTCCCCAAACTCGATGGCCTATTAGAAGTATCTAGAAAACGAAAAAAGTAATCGAATTGAATTTTGGGCTACGCGTATAGAGGATTATGATCTACACTTGGTAAGTATTGTCATCATTGCAACGTTTCCAGATCTACGAGTAACTTATGGTAACTATGTTATTTTAAATGGCACACCATGTATATATTAACATTTTTTAATTCTTTGGAACATCTTGAAACTTATTTGTAGCATATATGACATACCTATCTTGAGCCATTTTCAAATAAAATAAATTTTTTGAAAAATTTGGCAACAAACATCTTCGAATTGAAAATTTATTTCTTCATAACTATCACTAGTTCAACATAATAAATTATGAGAGTAAAGGTATCTCATACAGGGTGTGCATAAAACAATGTTCTCTTGGTAGAACATAAAATTGAAATATATGCATTAATTTCTAATAAGACACCCTATATTTTACAGCAGAATTCGAAAGAAGAACAAATTTCTCAACTAAAAATATTCAATAATAGGATACTTATCTCTAGCGGTTTAAGACTTATTGGCAAAAAAAACTAGAAAAACTCAATTAAAACAAACTTAATTTTTCATTCTAGGCCTGAGGGCGATCGTGACAACGCAAATAAATGTCACTAATAACAATAATTTATTCATTTCAAAACTATTATAAGTTACGCTATGGTGATGCCATCAAAATCTCCTAACTAGTATTGGCATTCTGAATCTTGATTATGTCTAGCATTACATATGTCAAAAATACACTAGAATAAATCTATATTACTTTTTCCTGTTAAGATAACCTTTGAAAAAACATTTTGATCAATCTAGTTTCTATATAGAAATAAAATTGACATTCAATTAATTATCTAGATATCCATAAATTGGAACAAACATAATGTACATTTCATAATAGGCCATTAATTTTATTTCTACATAGAAACTAGATTGATCAAATTTTTTTTTTAAGGTAAACTAAACGAAAAAGTAATTTAGATTTATTCCAGTGTATTTTTGACATATGTAATGCTAGACTCAATCAAGATTCAAAATACCAAGACTGGTTAGGAGATTTTTATGGAATCACTATAGCACCGAGGTGATGTTAGCTCCCGGCCGGCCAGCTCCAAGCGTCACTTTTCCACCACGGTCATATTCATGGAGCTGGCCCATTCAATACACTTAATCGAACAAAAAAATTATGTACGATAAATACTTTCTTTTCTCTATGTAAACAACTAATTTTCGTTCTTGGCCGCCCATTGACTGAGCTCACAAAAAAAATATAAATATTGGTTCGATCGCAATGATTACTTATATTTCGGTTCATGGAGCTGGCCCTCTTGAATTCATATATCCAAACGGATAATTTTGTATGAGAAGTAATCTTCTAATTTTGGTTCTTGGCCGGGCATTATTTAAGCCAAAAAAAAAATTATAAATATTGCTTCGACCGCTATCATTATTCATATTTCGTCTCATGGAGCTGGCCCTTTTGAAGTCACATATCCGAACGGAAAATTTTGTAGGGAAAGTCCTATCTATTCTCTATATAAACATCTAATTTTCGTTCTTGGCCGGGCATTATTTGAGACAAAAAAAAATTAAAAATATTTGTTCTACCGCTATCATTATTTATATTTCGTCTCTTGGAGCTGGCCCTTTTGGAGTCACATATCCGAACGGAAAATTTTGTGTGGTAAGAACTTTCTATTCTTTTTGTAAACATATAATTTTAGTTCTTGGCCAGGCATTGTTAAAGCCAAAAAAAAATTATAAATATTGGTTCTACCGCTATCATTATTTATATTTCGTCTCTTGGAGCTGGCCCTTTTGAAGTCACATATCCGAACGGAAAATTTTGTATGGAAAGACCTATCTATTCTCTATGTAACCATCCAATTTTGGTTCCTGGCCGGGCATTATTTGAGACAAAAAAAAATTATAAATATTTGTTCTACCGCTATCATTTTTTTTGGAGTCACATATCCCAACAAAAAATTTTGTATGGAAAGTACTGTCTATTTTCTTTGTAACCATCTAATTTAGGTTCTTGGCCGGGCATTATTCAAGCCAAAAAAAATTATAAATATTTGTTCTACCGCTATCATTATTTATATTTCGTCTCTTGGAGCTGGCCCTTTTGGAGTCACATATCCGAACGGAAAATTTTGTGTGGTAAGTACTTTCTATTTTTTTTGTAAACATCTAATTTTAGTTCTTGGCCAGGCATTGTTAAAGCCAAAAAAAAATTATAAATATTGGTTCTACCGCTATCATTATTTATATTTCGTCTCTTGGAGCTGGCCCTTTTGAAGTCACATATCCGAACGAAAAATTTTGTATGGAAAGGCCTATCTATTTTCTATGTCACCATCTAATTTTGGTTCTTGGCCGGGCATTGTTTAAGACAAAAAAAAATTATAAATATTGGTTCTACCGCTATCATTATTTATATTTCGTCTCTTGGAGCTGGCCCTTTCGAAGTCACAAATCCGAACGAAAAATTTTGTATGGAAGGTACTTTGTATTCTCTTTGTAACCATCTAATTTTGGTTCTTAGCCACGCATTTTTTGAGCCAAAAAAAAATTATAAATATTTGTTCTATATTTATGATTTTTTTTCGGTTAGCGAATGAGCGGCCAAGAACGAAAATTAGATGAAAACATAGAGAAAAGTATTTTCTTCTTACGCAAAATTTTCAGTTCGAATATATTACCCTAAAAGGGTCCATGAGACGAAATATGAATTATGATAGCGGTTGAACCAATATTTATAATTTTTTTTAGCTCGAATAATGCCCGGCCAAGACCCAAAATTAGATGGTTACATAGAGAATAGATAGTACTTTCCATACAAAATTTTCCGTTCGGATATGTGACTTCAAAAGGGCCAGCTCCATGAGACGAAATATGAATAATGATAGCGGTCGAACTAATATTTATAATTTTTTTGGCTTAAATAATGCCCGGCCAAGAACCAAAATTAGATGGTTACATAGAAAATAGATAGTACCTTCCATACAAAATTTTCCGTTGGGATATGTGACTCCAAAAGGGCCAGCTCCAAGAGACGAAATATAAATAATGATAGCGGTAGAACAAATGTTTATAATTTTTTTTGGCTCAAAAAATGCCCGGCCAAGAACCAAAATTAGATGGTTACAAAGAGAATACAAAGTACCTACCATACAAAATTTTTCGTTCGGATTTGTGACTTCAAAAGGGCCAGCTCCAAGAGACGAAATATAAATGACGATAGCGGTAGAACCAATATTTATAATTTTTTTTTGGCTTAAACAATGCCCGGCCAAGAACCAAAATAAGATGTTCACAAAAAGAATAGAAGGTACTTACCACACAAAATTTTCCGTTCGGATATGTGACTCCAAAAGGGCCAGCTCCAAGAGACGAAATATAAATAATGATAGCGGTAGAACCAATATTTTTAATTTTTTTTTGGCTTAAACAATGCCCGGCCAAGAACCAAAATAAGATGTTCACAAAAAGAATTGGAAGTACTCACCACACAATATTTTCCGTTCGGATATGTGACTCCAAAAGGGCCAGCTCCAAGAGACGAAATATAAATAATGATAGCGGTAGAACCAATATTTTTAATTTTTTTTTGGCTTAAACAATGCCCGGCCAAGAACCAAAATAAGATGTTCACAAAAAGAATTGGAAGTACTCACCACACAATATTTTCCGTTCGGATATGTGACTCCAAAAGGGCCAGCTCCAAGAGACGAAATATAAATAATGATAGCGGTAGAACAAATATTTATAATTTTTTTTGTCTCAAATATTGCCCGGCCAAGAACTAAAATTAGATGTTTATATAGAGAATAGATATGTCTTTCCCTACAAAATTTTCCGTTCGGATATGTGACTTCAAAAGGGCCAGCTCCATGAGACGAAATATGAATAATGATAGCGGTCGAACCAATATTTATAATTTTTTTTTTGGCTTAAATAATGCCCGGCCAAGAACCAAAATTAGAAGATTACATGAAGAAAAGAAGGTACTTCTCATACAAAATTATCCGTTTGGATATATGAATTCAAGAGGGCCAGCTCCATGAACCGAAATATAAGTAATCATTGCGATCGAACCAATATTTATATTTTTTTTGTGGGCTCAGTCAATGGGCGGCCAAGAACGAAAATTAGTTGTTTACATAGAGAAAAGAAAGTATTTATCGTGCATAATTTTTTTGTTCGATTAAGTGTATTGAATGGGCCAGCTACATGAATATGACCGTGGTGGAAAAGTGACGCTTGGAGCTGGCCGGCCGGGAGCTAACATCACCTCGGTCACTATAGCTTAACCTGTAAAATAAAACATAATGTTTGCTGTAATTGTCGCTTTATCTGGATTGATGTATTATTGTAAATTCTGACTAATTTCATTTACTATGCTTAATCTGTTTCTAACTCATATGTATAATAGTTTTGAAATGAATAAATTATTGTTATAATTATTACTATTACTTCACTTTTTGGTTGAATTTTGTTTAAAGGTGGGCAAACCGGTGACATTTATTTGCGTTGCCACGATCGCCCTCAGGCATAGAATAAAAAATTATGTTTGTTTTAATTGAGTTTTCCTAGTTTTTTGCCAATAATTCTTGAACTGCTTGAATACTTTCAGTTGAGAAAAGTTTTCTTTTTTTTAATACCTCTATTAAATATAGGGTGTCCCATTTGAAATAAATGCATAAATATCAATGTTATGTTCTACCAAGAGAACATTATTTTATGCACACCCTGTATGAGTTACTTTGATTCTCATAATTTATAACGTTGAACTAACCCAAGAAGATTCTCTATCAAAAATTTCAGGGCTCTAACTGTAATAGTTATGAAGAAAGAAATTTTTAATTCGGAGATGTTTGTTGCCACATTTTTCAAAAAATAATTTTTATTTTGAAAATGGCTCAAGATAGGAAATATATATGTGTGTGTATATATATATATATATATATATATATATATATATATATCTATATATAATTATAAATATATATATATATATATATATATATATATATATATATATATATATATATATATATATATATATAAAAATATTAGGTTATTATATGAAACGGCTCAAAAGGCTATAATTTTGTAAACTCTTCTTTATTACATCAACGTTTCGGTCCAACCATTGGGACCTTCTTCAGGACTACTAAAATTACAAAAAATCTACAATAAATCACCATCCACTGACAATATGGGACTCCGACTTACATAAAATGAGATTATCGATATTAGACCACATTCCCCTTGAAATCTCACTACCATAAGTGGTAATCGCTTTCAAAACACAAATAATAAATCTAAATCAGTCAAAAAACATCTTGAAAAAACTACAATCTCTAACATTGATAAATAATTACATCTAAATACATTAAGAAAACACAAATTATAAGAAACGGATCCGTCAAACAGCTGATTCAATAATCCTTAAATGAATCTTAGGTTAACAGTCATAGAGTAAATTACAAAGACAACCGACAGAGTGAGCACAGAATTACAGAACAATCCAATAAAACTAAAACAAAACTACACTGTCACACCCAGCCATAACCATTACACTACTTTATTTTTCTTCAGATCCTCTGGTCTTTCTCTGGTCTCATTCCTTAGAAAGAATTTATCTAATTTGTGTTCCTTAATGAGACAAAATGGATATCCAAGAGGATTATTAAGTAGGATAATTTATAATTTCAGAGATGTACCGAGCATTAGGAATGAGTTTTCTGGGGAGGCTTCTCAAACGTCATTGGAGTCTTTGCCTCCTCAGTACAATAACAACTCGTTGGCAACTAGTATCAGTCAATCAGTAACCAGAACCAGAGTTTCCGTGTGTGACATAGGACAATCTGTTTCGAGGCTCATACAAGTACTTAAGTGTGACAACATTCAAATAATACCAAAGAACAACTTCTCAGTGAAAAAATTATTTTCTAACGTTAAATCTCCGTTGGAAACTGGCATGAGAAGTGATGTTGTGTATTCTATCCCATGTTCAGGTTGTGATCTGAATTACATAGGTCAAACGTCACAACAACTGAAGAAACGTATTAGTCAACATAAAAGCGACATAAATATCTTGACAAAGAAGTGTGCTCTAGCCTTACATTGTAGAGACACGGGTCATGTGATGAAATTCATGGAGGCAAAGATTTTGGAAGTGGAACGTAATTACAGGAAGAGATGCTTCCTAGAAATGTTTAACATCAGATCCCATGACAATGTTATGAACCAGAGGAGTGATGTGGCCAATGTGAGTAATATTTACTCTTTTCTGTTCGAATTGCGAGAGAGGAGGGGGAGATTTTGAGACCAGAGAAAGACCAGAGGATCTGAAGAAAAATAAAGTAGTGTAATGGTTATGGCTGGGTGTGACAGTGTAGTTTTGGTTTAGTTTTATTGGATTGTTCTGTAATTCTGTGCTCACTCTGTCGGTTGTCTTTGTAATTTACTCTATGACTGTTAACCTAAGATTCATTTAAGGATTATTGAATCAGCTGTTTGACGGATCCGTTTCTTATAATTTGTGTTTTCTTAATGTATTTAGATGTAATTATTTATCAATGTTAGAGATTGTAGTTTTTTCAAGATGTTTTTTGACTGATTTAGATTTATTATTTGTGTTTTGAAAGCGATTACCACTTATGGTAGTGAGATTTCAAGGGGAATGTGGTCTAATATCGATAATCTCATTTTATGTAAGTCGGAGTCCCATATTGTCAGTGGATGGTGATTTATTGTAGATTTTTTGTAATTTTAGTAGTCCTGAAGAAGGTCCCAATGGTTGGACCGAAACGTTGATGTAATAAAGAAGAGTTTACAAAATTATAGCCCTTTGAGCCGTTCCACCCAATAACCTAATACAGTTTTATATTACGGAGTGAATTTTTTCCCACAATATATATATATATATATATATATATATATATATATATATATATATCTATATAAATAATTATAAATATATATATATATATTTATATATATATATATATATATATTCCAATTCCAGTATATATGTGAATTTCCAGTGTTATATGGAGTATTTCTTGGTACAGATCAAAATTCTATTATTTAAAGACTTTGGGCGAGTGTGGCAAGGGCGAAAATATTTCAATAAAAAAGATATGAAAATTATTCATCTAAGACAGGCTTTCCCAACCTTCATTTCGCCAAGCCTCCCCGAGCTAAAAATAATATTGTCATGGCCCCCCTTAGGTAAGTTTCAACAAAAATATGGAACGCACATTTTATTTATTGATTAAATTATTTATTTTTAGGTGTTTTAAATAGGTTAAATACAGATACAATATATTAATTAAGGATAATTAACGAAAGATGCATTTGAATCATTAAGTACTTTTACAAAAATCTAAATAACCGACATTTTGGGTTTTTTATTTTTCTCTCACACAAAACAAATCGGGTTTTCATGAATCATGGTGAAAATGTTCATTTTTATGTCACAATTGCACTGTAATTGGCACATTGGATTTTTTGCAGAATCGTGATAAACCCGTTTTAAACCTACAAAGCCCACATCCTCCCACTTCCCGACCTCAAATCACCCGTAATCTATTTTTCCTGTTATTTTTATTATATATTCTTCTTTTTTAGATGGGTTTCATCCTGTAACTTTTTTTTTTATTATCTGTACTGGCCTACCATGCATCATTACTTGCTAGAATAGTTTTTTTTATCTTTCATATTTTAAATTATATTTTTATAATTAGATGATTTTTGAACAACTTTCAATTTAAAGTAATTTTAAAACAAATAAATAAAATCTTTTAAAGTACTAGCTAATGAGATACTTGAGCTTGCATGCTCTGTACCAGTTGGTCGATTCTGGGTTCAGTCGTTGCTAAAGCTATGGTTATATCGCTATCGGCGGCTTAGTTTTTATTAAAACTAGAGCTGAAAAACCCGCCTCGCATAAATAAGTGGACGAAAATGGAATAAGTATTTTTAAAGCAAGAGAAGCAACTTTCGGATTAACAACGAATCGTTTGATCCAAAATTTTTCTAATGTCAAGAGATGAAAGTCATCTTTCATGGTCGAATCAGCCTTCATTTCTAGAAATTCTTCTTGAACTTCTTCAGGTAGTTGTAAGACATCGACAACAAATGGGTTTCTGGTCATGTGCCATATTGGTGACTCGGAATTGATATCTCGATAGTATCGATTAAATTTATTTTCCAATGCTTCCAAATGAGTTTCTATTTCAGATTTCAAATTTTTACTCAGTGTTTGATTATGAATTACTTCGGATAGCCGTGAAAAAGGAAATACATTTTCATCAGATATCTTCTTTTTCCAAAGTTGAAGTTTTGATATGAAAACTTGTACAGCAGCGATTGAATGGCAATTAGGAACAATAGGGAATATGCATTTTTTTAAACAGTTTCTATCGATTACTTATGTTAATATAATAAGGTAAAAAATATATTGTACACAGAAAAGTCAACATTTATTTTAAACTAAATATTAAAAACTGTAATGACTATTTTTTTGGAAATGTAATCTTACATATAACGTACTTACGACGCCCCCCCTAACATTTCTCTACGCCTCCCTAGGGGGGCGTGCCCCCCTGGTTGGGAAGTCCTGATCTAAGATATCCGAAATTCAGTCTACTAGGGATGTTTGGAACATCCATGAAGCCCACATCAAAATCAAGTTAATGGGTTGAAAGTTAGTACGTGGAAGCTAAGGAAGAGTCTTTTGGTGGTATATAAACTCTTTTCCTTCAGCACCGTCATTTTTTGTCATCTGAAATATATTCCTAATGATATTTTTATATATCAGCAGATATATATATATATATATATATATATATATATATATATATATATATATATATATATATATATATATATAGAGAGAGAGAGAGAGAGAGAGGTCAAAAGCTTCTTGAATTTCTTCTACAACAGAACCTATTTGCAATGAACAGCTTTTATCGCAAAGCTCCACAGCGAAAATGGACCTGGACCAGCCCCGACGGTTCTACAAAAAATGAAATCGACTTTATCATATCTAACAGAAAGGAAATAGTGCGAGATGTAACTGTGCTGAATAAGTTCTCAATAGGCAGCGATCACAGGCTAGTGCGATCCAAAATTTCAATTAATGTCAAGAACGAGCGGCGAAAGCTCATTAAACAACCAACATCCAGCAAATGAAGACCACTTAGAGATGAAACCCAGTATCAACATAGAATCAAATCACACCTAGCACATATGGAAGGTGTTTTAGACCCGAATATGGAGGACCTGAACGCACTTATTACAAATTATATAAAAACCGCAGTAAAAGAATGCCAGACACAAAGCACTCAACGGAACGAAAAATTCAGTACAAGCACTAAGCAACTAATGGAAAGAAGAAGAAATCTGACAAATAAACATACAACAAACGCAGCAGAATTAAGACGCCTGAATAGAAACATATCCAAGGCAGTGCGAAGAGACACAAGAACATACAACACAAATGAAATCTTAAAGGTAATTGAGCAAAATAAGGGCATAAAATCACTACGGAAGCCATTCTCCGAAGGCAAGAAAAACACCTGCAAGCTAGCAAAACAGAGTAGCCAAATAACAACAAATAAAATGGAAATATTGAAGGTTGTAGAAGACTTCTACGCGACACTATATAGCGATGAAAATGCAGTGAGCTTGGACACCAACATAAACACAGTGCAAAATCAAGGGTCCGAGGACATTCCAAATTTTATCGCAATTGCAAATAAATATAAGTAAGAATTATTCGTGTTAAACGGAAAACACGCCCGTGGTTATAAATGGTGGATGGATGATACTGATGAGCCCCAATAAGGGCGAAACAGTCTGTCTATCAATTTCCATCGATTGTGATAAACAAATTAACATTTCTAACAATTACCGTCTAGGGTAGATGTGGATATTTCGATGCTTCGTGAACTCTTATAACCAGCTCCGCTAGGAGGTTTGTTTGATTAGTTTCAAATAAATGTCTTAGTTCACTTAATTTTATATATATATATATATATATATATATATATATATATATATATATATATATATATATATATATATATTCATATTATATATGAATATAAATAATATGTATATTATATATATATATATATATATATATATATAATAAATATATATATATATATATATATATATATATATATATATATATATATATATATATATATATATATATATATATATATATATATATATATATATATATATATATATATGTATATATAAAATCCACAAGAATTTATGTGATACTCACCTACTGTAAGAGAAAAAAGATCTGATCTATCTAGAATTAGAGCTATATGTTTCCATCCGAATTCCTTGAAAATACTTGCAAAAACCAGTTTTAGTCGACACTGGCAATAGGACATCCTCGTGAGAGTAGGATAATTACTCTTGTCTTTCAGAATTCCTTGAAACAAAATTTTGAGTAAAACACACTTTTTAAATATTTTAGGATTTATATATATATATATATATATATATATATATATATATATATATATATATATATATATATATATATATATATATATATATATATATATATATATATATATATATATATATATATATATATATATATATATATATATATATATATATATATATATATATATATATATATATATATATATATATATATATATATATATATATATATATTTCTCACATAGAAAAATCCGAAACGGCTCGAATGATTTTTATGAAATATATTATGTACAGGTGTCTGTGATGACGAGAGCACACTGGCATGGCTGAAACAAGCAGCTGAAAAACTGAGGCCTGTGGAAGGCGTCACCCTTGCCGTGGTGCAGGTCGACCAGCTGCCGAGGTTGACAAAGGCCACCCTCTGGATCCCCGTGGAAGCTGATAGCAACCCCGAGGAAAAGGAGGTCGTGACCCGTCGCCTCGCGGCGCAAAACCCGCTGGTCAACGTCGGGAGATGGTGCCTCTTCCACTATGAGGCCAAAAAAGACCCGAAAGGACACTTACTCATCTTCGGCATCGGAGATGAGGATATCAAAAAGTTGAGGACGAGGGGGCTAAGAATGAGCTACCTCTTCCAATCTCTTTTGATTAAAATGAAGCCTGAGGAGAGGTCTGCTGAATTTCAGCAGCCTCCGATCACGGAAAGGGAGGAAAACAGGAGTATCCTCCCAAAAGAGCCGGAGGCTGGAGAGGGCGAGTCGTTACCTAAGGATGCCGCTATGACACCTGAAGGCGATGATGTCACCCCACCAACTCCCACTACCAGCAACCCTGAGGTCATGGAAGTCTCCTCCCCCACCTCCTCTATAACTGAGGAGGCAGAGGAAGAGACTAACTGAAATAACCGCACTGCATAGCAATGGCCAGAACACCGCCAAAGGTAACAGTAGTCCAGTGCAATCTGCACCACGCCAGGGCGGCAACAGCTATACTTTGTCGCCGCCTGGACGTGGAGCAGGATACACTGGCACTTATCCAGGAACCCTGGATAGTTAGATCCAAAATATGCGGACTGACAAAACTTAATGGGTGTGTTTTCAGCACTCCCACAAATGAGAACCCGAGGACAGCAGTGTATGTTCCTCGACACATCAAAGCCCAGCCATTGCAACACCTGTCATCCTCGGACCTAACAGCCGTGAAGGTGGAGTGCAACTCAGCAGGCAAAACAACCGTTGTTGTTCTAGCATCAGTGTATCTCCCGCAAGACTCAGCGACCCCACCACCATCGAGGGAAATGGAGAACCTGATAACGCACTGCCGCACCCAAAACTGGGAAGTCATTTTGGGCTGCGATGCCAACGCACACCATGTGACATGGGGCAGTGAGAACAACAACGCAAGAGGTAAGTTACTTTCTGACTACATTATCGGTAACAACCTTTACATCATCAACAAAGGCTGTACACCGACATTTATTAACTCTAGAAGTCAAACCTTAGTAGATATAACGGTAGCTTCATCTCGTATATCCAATTCAATCCTAGGATGGCATGTATCAGATTCTGTTACCATGTCAGACCACCGATGGATAAATTTCGAAATAAACCTTAATAAAGCGCCCAAAAAACTACTCAGGGACCTCCGGAGGACGGACAGAGATAAATATCGACACCGACTGCAGGAGGTTCTAGAGGCAGTTGATGGAAGTACGCCAAAAAATAATGGCCAAATTGAACAACAAGTGAATTGTATTCAAAAAGCCATGAGAAAAGCATTTGAAGAATCCTGCCCCTTAAGAGCCGCCCAACAGTCCGGCGAAGCCACGAAGTGGTGGAGCCGGGAGCTGGGTGACCTCAAGAAGATGGCTAGGAAATCATTCAATCGAGCTAAAATGACAAAACTTGCCCCAGACTGGAACCAGTACAAGAAGCATCTGAGGCAGTTCAAAAACCTAGTTAGACAAAAACAAAGAGAAGCATGGAGAGCCTACTGTGAGGAAGTCGAAGACTACTCAGAGGCCGCTAGGCTTTGTAAAATCCTTGCTAAAGATCGAGACACAAATTTAGGTCTACTGAAGAAAGAAGACGGCACCACAACTGCTGATCTTCGTGAAAGCCTAGAGTTGCTTATGCAAACTCACTTCCCTAATTCCGTGGTCACAAAAGGGAAGGAATGGCCAACTGAAACTGAAACAGAACCTTCAGACTTGGAGTGGCAGCAAGCCAACCAAATAGTTACTGAAGACAGAATAGGCTGGGCAATACAGACCTTCTCACCCTTCAAATCACCAGGCATTGACGGCATATACCCTGCCTTGCTACAGTGGGGCTTGGGCGAATTAATGCCGCACCTGATGAGGATGTTCAGGACGTGCTTGGCGCGCCGGTACATACCACAGCCTTGGAGGGAGGTGAGGGTGGTATTCATTCCTAAGACAGGTAGAATGGATTACACCACACCCAAAGCATACCGACCAATTAGTCTGACCTCGTTTCTGCTGAAAACAATGGAGAGACTATGCGAACGATACCTAAGGGATGCTATTTTGAATACACAACCACTGCATCCCAACCAGCACGCATATACCCCAGGCAGATCCACCGACACAGCCCTCCATCTGGTTGCTGGTCGAATTGAGAAATCTCTGGACAACAAAGAGTCCACCCTGGGGGTGTTCATAGACATTGAGGGTGCGTTTGACAAAACCACCTTCCCCAAAATTGAATCCGCACTGGCAGACAGAGGTGTTCCTCAGACTGTCAGGGGCTGGATCTCAAACATGCTCTCAAAAAGAGCTGTTAGAATCAGTGTAGACAACATCGTCGTCAGGGGAATGGTCGCGAGAGGCTGTCCGCAGGGGGGTGTCCTATCTCCGCTGCTATGGAACCTAGTCCTCGACAGCCTCTTGCGCCGCCTCTGCGATGAGGAATTCTACTCAATTGCATACGCAGATGACTTAACGATACTGCTAAGTGGAAAATTTGAAGGAGTTCTGTGCGACAGAATGCGGAGCGCCCTGAGAATAATCGAAAAATGGTGTGAGGAGAACTCTCTATCAATCAACCCCAGAAAGACGGAGATGGTTCTCTTCACAAAGAAAAGGAAACTGGGGCCATTAAAAGCACCTGTTCTCCTAAACACAGAATTAAGTTTCATGTCAGAGGTCAAATATCTGGGAGTGACCTTTGACGCCAAACTCACTTGGAATCTTCACCTGGAGAGAAGACTAAAAAAGGCACAGATCTCCTACGGACAGTGCCGCAGGATCATGGGGAAAACCTGGGGACTAAAACCCAGGGTGGTCATGTGGATATATACTGCCATCGTGAGACCGATGATAGCCTATGGAGCCGTTGTCTGGTGGCCTAAAAGCCAACAGGCAACAGCAAAACTCAAGCTTGGGCAGATACAAAGGACCGCGTGTCTAAGTGTGACCGGAGCTATGCGAACAACACCAACTAGGGCAATAGAGGTAATGCTATGCCTGCCACCTTTGGATATTTATCTACAAGAAGTGGCCTTGGCAACTATGGCACGCCTTGAGACTATTGGTATAAAGCCAGAAGTAGGATGTGGGGAGACTAGACGTCGCCTGTGGCTTGAGGCTACTAACACGATGCCCCTGCTACAGGTTAAGGCAGACAGCATTCCCCCGCGATTTGTTTTTGACAAATCCTACTCAATACACACAAACAGTGGAAATGAGACCTCCGATCAAGGAACGATCAATATTTTCACGGACGGATCAAAGCGAGAAAAAGGAGCAGGCTGTGGAATATATTCGAGACACCTGCGATTTCCACTTAAGTGGACCATGGACAAATTCATGACAGAGCTAACGGGCATAACCATAGCCGCGAACGAGATTGCTCGTAGGAACATAACGAACAAAACCATTAAAATCTACACAGATAGTAGACAATCATTACTGGCCCTGAAGAATCATAAAATAACTTCACAGTCACTATGGGAATGCCATCAAGCACTTGCGGGTGCAGCCCACACAAACCAAATTATGGTGTGCTGGGTTAAAGGCCACTCGAGATGCAATGGCAACAAAAAAGCTGACGAATTGGCTAGAAAAGCAGCCGGCCTGAAAATATTCGGTCCTGGCCCTTCCAGCCTACTACCGCTGACAGCAAAGTCACAAATGATGAAGGAGAACACCCATCAAAAATTCAAAATCCTATGGGATGAAACAACCACCTGCAGACTAGCCAGGGAACTTTTAAATTATCCCAATAAAGAGGCAGCAATGACTTACCTGTCGATGCCCAGAGGAAAACTACGCAATGTCGTGGGAATCTTAACGGGACACTGCCAACTTCGGAAGCCCTTATTTAATATGGGATTAAGCGACACACCTCTCTGCAGAGGCTGTGAACAGGAAGACGAGACAGTACAGCATGTCCTCTGTGAATGCTCCGCTGTCCTGTCACTCCGAGAATCCATTCTGGGTGAACGGTGGCCAACTTTAGCCACCTTGAGGGAAATCCCCCTAGGTGCAATCACCCTCTTTTTCAAACGACTGGGATGGTTGGGAGCCTAGGCTGGTGATGTTCCCGGGGAGGATGCACAAAGGGCCCAATGGGGCCTAAGTGCTGTGGTCTCGACTGCACTCCCAAAAAATACAGAATACAGAATATGTACAGGGTGATTCATTTACGGTGACGAGGTAACGTATCTCAGGAACTATTAGTCGTAGGAGTTTGGGAAAAATCCTTATGAGAAATTTGGCCAAGAGAAATTGTTGAAAATATTTTTTAAATTCATATAATGTCGTTTGAAAAATGTATTTTTCTCGAAAATTTTCCAATAAATACTCTTACGTTAGTGCCACCACAATGTTACATCTTTTTGATCCATGACTTTTTATTGTAGGATGTAACATGAGAGCGGAAAGGGAGGCGAAACTTTTTGGACTGTAAGTGTCAATAACTTAAGTTTGACTTAACGGAATTTTGTTAGCCAATTCAGGTTGAAGAAAGGAAGGTTTGTTGAATAAAACGAAAAAACATTCATATCGGTCTGATTCTTGCCGCGCTCGATAGGAAGCGAGTTTCACAAAATTGACCGGATTTTTAATTTTGCTCCGAATCGCATGTCGATATCCATATTCGTTTAAAAGTTATCGCTTGAAGAATATTTTATTAACAAATTTATTTAAAAAAAACAAAATAGATCGTCGAGTTTTCAAATATTCGTTGCCAAGTCATTTTTAAATAGAAAAACAGTATAAAACAACACACTCATTATAGTTTAATCAACGCAATAATAATATAATTAGGGATATAACATAACAAACAAGAAAACAAAACTTACAACATTAAAATTATTGAACAAACTTTAATGGCATAAAAAAAACGAAAAAAACAATTACATGAACATAACTGAACAAAAAAATTGACGTTTTAAATGTTCAAAGCGTCAATTTATATTATTTATTTATATATATATATATATATATATATATACAGAGGCGGATTATCCCTAAGGCAAACTAGGCATGTTCCTAGGGGCGCGAGGGTACAAA
>JARQZK010003623.1:1147500-1173812 GCA_030704885.1 Cynegetis impunctata
TCTATATGGTGTTCATAGATTTCCAGAGAGCTTTTGACACCACAAGGCAATCTGGAAGCCTTTAGTACTCCAAAAGGCATAGTCTGGAGTATGACGAGCAGACTGGAGGACCTGGACTATGCAGACGACCTTTGCACATTCTCTCATACTTACGACGACATGTCTCATAACCTTCAGAGACTAGAACAAGAAGCGGCAATAGCAGGCCTTAAGATAAACGCATCAAAAACCAAAGAGATGCGATGCAATACTCAGAATAACCAAGATCTGCACATGGACCACTATTCCATTGAACGTGTGGAGGAATTTCAATACCTGGGAAGCATTGTGAGTCCTGATGAAGGATCAGAAAAAGAAATCAAACAGCGCATTTTGAAAGCACAAAGAGCATTTGGCACGCTTAATGCAGCCTGGAATTCATCCATATATAGTAACGAAACCAGGCTTCGTATATTCAACAGCAATGTAAAGTCAGTACTTTTATATGGATGTGAAACCTGGAAAGTTACTAACAACGTTACATAACAACTACAAGTTTTTATAAACAAATGTCTCCGCAGAATTTTGAAAATCTTATTTTCAAATATCAAATATGGAACTATGGAGAGTAACTGACCAACAAAAAATAGACCAACAAATAAAACAGCGAAAATGGGGATGGATTGGCCACATTTTGAGACGACCCCAAAATAAAATAACAAAACAAGCTTCTGACTGGAATCCACAAGGAAAACGTGGCAAAGGCAGGCCCAAAAAACTTGGAGACGCACAGTGGCCTATGAAATCCAAGAAGTTGGCAAATCATGGAGCGAAATCAAACATCTCGCCCAAAACAAAGTCAGATAGAGACAGCTTATAGAAGCCCTATGTCCCACAGGGGGATGATGGAAATATATATATATATATATATATATATATATATATATATATATATATATATATATATATATATATATATATATATATATATATATATATATATATATATATATATATATATATATATATATATATATATATATATATATATATACATATATATATATATGAAAAACTTGGCTCTCGGAATGAACCGCGTAAAAGATTTGAAAAATCTCGACGTTTCGGCTCCTTTTGCGGGGCCATCTTCAGGAGAATTAGAAGGGAAATAATTCCGATACGTGGCCTCAATCTGCCTACTCCACGAATCGAATTAGGAGGAATCTCTCAGTCAGTTGACTCTGAAGAGTAGGCAGGTTGAGACTTCAGAGTTGACAGGAAGCAGTACGGTTGGTGGAGTAGGCAGGTTGAGACCACGTAATCGTATTATTTCCGATTCCTCCTAATTCGATTCGTGGAGTAGGCAGATTGAGGCCACGTATCGGAATTATTTCCCTTCTAATTCTCCTGAAGATGGCTCCGCAAAAGGAGCCGAAACGTCGAGATTTTTCAAATCTTTTACGCGGTTCATTCCGAGAGCCAAGTTTTTCAAATACTTCCGACCGCGGAAATCTTTCTGAACATATATATATATATATAAATATATATATATATATATATATATATATATATATATATATATATATATATATATATATATATATATATATTTATATATATATATATATATATATACAGAATTCTGATCTGTTACTAAACGAACAAATTGCAGCAATCATTCTCCACTCCTAAATCGTTTAATAACGGATGTAGTTTGAACAAGTTTTCTTACCTACCCCCCACTCTAATTTAATTTCTTGTTGTAATCGTTTTTCCCTAAGTACTAAAAATTTTATGTAAAACTAAGATACCATGGTTTCAGTATTCATTCTATCTGAAGAAGCCACCGTGTGGTGAAACGGCTCGTCATAGAGTCAAATATAATAACGGTTAAAATCAAACATGTGTTTCTCTAATAATATTGTAATGGGTTTTAACCAAGTAACGGCCACATCAGTTCATAATTTAAATTAATAGATCATAGTGAGAGAAATTATTCTCAGTTTGTTGGAAAAGATATTATGATTCCTACTGTATCGCCCATCAAATTGCCTAAAACAAGAAATATCATCCTATCTAATTCTCAGAGAGCAGTATGCCGAAAAGATATATAAGTAATAGCTTTGTAAAAACACTATTAGAAATTCTATCGAGCATATGAGCAAGAGCATGTCAGATACAGTGCTCAATGAAATTAAGTAATTTTTCCGCATTACAGTTAAACGAGCCGTTTTACGTTGCATCCTGTTAAAAGCTACTTGTCTTTCTTCGATATATAAAAAGCGACTACATAAAATAAGAATACTTATACTCAAAATCACTTTAGTGCTTAGTGATTTTGAGGATGTGAAAAAGTTTATTGATGAAAAGAAAGTGCAGTCTCGAAATTGATATAGGTGTCTTTACAGATGGGGCACCAGCCATGTAGGTCAGAGAGAAACAGTATCGCGCCAAAATTACGGATAATGTATTTCTTTCCAAACTAGCTAAAATAAATACATTTTATCGTAGATGTTCCCAAAACTAACAAGGGTGCTCGAACTGCAAGACGCAGAAAGAAAATGCTCATTTACAGATAAAATAACTGTACATTTATTATCAGTAAAAGATAATATTGGCAAATATCTTCCTTATTTGGGAAATCATTAAGAAACCCCTTTTCGAAAGATGAAGAAGTATTTCCAGATATGAAAATTGAAGCTAAAACACAATTCCTAGTATTTCGCGAAGATAATAGATTTTGAGAAAAAATGATAACATTTTTGTGAAGAATTGATGTCGAAAAAAGCCTTGAAGATACTGATCCTTCCTTCCATAATTTACAGGTGTGGAAATAGATTTTCAACAATGGTGACAATGAGAATAAAAACAAGGAACAGATTGAACGATTCAAGATGTGACTTGGCCGAAACTGAACCTAATATTAAACTAATTGTTAGAAATAAAAAATATCAATCATTGACTAAAAATACGATTATTAATTGGCTGTAACAAAAACATTTGTTTTCTTTGTTTGAACGATTAATAATAATAAATATTATTTTTTTATTTTTTATTTTTATTGAATTTTTTAATTAAACTTTTACTGGGCGTGCGTATAAGCTAACATCTAACCCGATTTATGAGTAACCGTATCAAAAAGGTTGAGAATCGCTGTTTTAGGTAATAATAAAGTTTTCGTAAATTGAGATGCCAGTACTCAGTTCTATAAAATATAATCTCTAATAAAGTTGTGTATAATATAATAGATATACATTACAGATTTCATTTGATTAACCAATAAAACAATTTAAAATATTATTCAGCTCAATATATGTTTTTTCGTTATTGTTCAATATATATTTATTTCTCAACTATATCAGACCAATATTTTATTGAGATGAAACAAAAGGTGATATATATTAAGTGTCCAATTATTCTCCTCGTTTTCCGAAACTATAATGCAAACGCGATACTCAAATTTGGACCAACAGGATCGTCTTGCTTTCAAAATAATTAAGCAATAATCTTTAATGGTACAATTAGTTACATAAATGGCATCTCTTAATTTCAATCACCTCAATCTAATTTCAAACGGGATTGCTTCATTATGTTTGGTATCTATAGAATGGCCAGTGCTCACTTCTCTTCGACTATCTGTTAGTCGCAAATTTATTATCGAATTTTCCCTAAAAATAATAAATTATTTAACTATCTCGAAGGATATGAGTATATAATATATATATATATATATATATATATATAGATATATATATATATATATATATATATATATATATATATATATATATATATGTTTATACAGTGCTTTCATGATGAAAGGAACAAATTCATTAAAAAATTAGGTTTCTATTTCATGTTAAAATCCTCGGACAGGTCGATTAGTATTTTTATTTGGGCATTTTTCGCAATAAAAATTTTGTATACAGGGTGTCTCATTCAAGAGCTATGGCTTTGTCATTAGTTTTTTTAAAGGTAATACCCTGTATATTATTTCACTTTACAATTCTACGATAAATTCTTATCACTTTTTTTGAACATACCATATGCCTCAACTCGATGGATTGCCAGAAACGGAGATAGTGGGTAATGAGAGGTACGATATGAAAACACACAAATGTAATTACTAATTTAATTTTTACATATGTTCAATCTGTTGTCCGTTTACTTCGAGACATTTTTGAAGTCGATTCAATGTTTCCCGTTGCACATTTTCAATTACTTCTGGACTGATAAGTCTTATTTCCTGCCTGATTCTCTCTTTTAGATCATCAATATTATTTGGTCTATTCAAATAAACTTTAGACTTCAAAACCCCATAAGAAAAAATCCAATGGGGTTATGTCCGGTGATCTTGGCGGCCACTCAATCGGACCTCTCCGTCCTATCCATCTGTTGGGAAAAGTTGCATCAAGAAATTGTCGAACAGCGATTGAATAGTGAGGAGGTGCCCCATCTTGTTGAAACCATATCTCGTTATTAGGTATGTCAGGATCTTGTGGGTTAGGAAACAAAACAGCTAAAGCCGGAATGAGTTCGAACTGGAGAAAGTTCAAGTAGTCCTCTCCGTTTAGTGTTCCTTCAAAAAAATAGGGACCAACTATACGATTTCGAACAATCGCTGCCCATGTATTAATTTTTTGAGGCCGCTGTGTGTGGCATTCTTGCATCCAATGAGGATTCTCGATCGCCCAATACCTACAGTTTTGTCTGTTGACGTGGCCATTTAAAGCAAAGGTGGCTTCATCAGAAAAAATTATGTTTGTAATGAAATTTAGATGTTGATTATGGATTTCAAAGATCTGCTCACAAAACTGTACTCTGCGGTCAAAATCGTCTTCTAATAATTCATGTACCAGCTTAATTTTATAGGGATGATACTTATTTACCTTAAGTATTTTATGCACGGACCCTACTGATAAATTGAAATTATTGGAAATTGTAGTAATGGATGTATGAGAGTTATCTTCAGTTTCTAGTAGAACGTTCAGCACTGTTTCTTCAGATACTCTCGGTGGTCTTCCTTTAGGTAAATCTCTAACGTGGCCGTATCTCCTGAATTTTGATTCCATTTTGCTGACTGTCGATCTAGTAATTGGCGGACGATCAGGATGATTTTCATTGAATAGATTGCAGACTTCTTCTTGTGAACGCACCCTATCTCCAAAACCAATCATCATAAGTACTTCAATACGTTCTCTCTCAAGTAATTGCATTTTCTTAGACAATGAAGTAGTGTAGTGCCTGGAGCGTTAAAAACGTGAAAACTGCGGACTATACAGCACCAGTGAATGAATTCAGATGGTACATGTGAAATTTCATTCTTCAGATTTAATGACAATGTTTACCTAAATTTTTTTTTGTACTTTTAATCCACATTTTAAATCTCCAGGTGCTCCACTATCTCCGTTATAATCTGGGAATCCATCAAGTTGAGGCATATGGTATGTTCACCAAAAGTGATAAGAATTTATCGTAGAATTGTAAAGTGAAATAATATACAGGGTATTACCTTTAAAAAAACTAATGACAAAGCCATAGCTCTTGAATGAGACACCCTGTATACAAAATTTTTATTGCGAAAATTGCCCAAATAAAAATACTAATCGACCTATATATATATATATATATATATATATATATATATATATATATATATATATACATATATATGTTTATATATATATATATATATATATATATATATATATATATATATATATATATATATATATATATATATATATATATATATATATATATTTTTATATATATATATAATATATATATATATATATATATATATATATATATATATATATATATATATATATATATATATATATATATATATATATATATATATATATATATATATATATATATATATATATATATATATATATATATATATATATATATATATATATAATTATATATATATATATATATATATATATATATATATATATATATATATATATATATATATATATATATATATATATATACAGGGTGATTCATTAAGGGTGGCGACCGGCCGTATCTCGGAAACCGTATGTCCTAGAATTTGGGGAAAAAAATTCTTATATGCAAATCTGCCCTAAAAAAATGATTAAAAATGTTTTTGAGTCCATAGTTTTCCGCTAGGTGGCGCAATCTACCACTTATAAAATATAATTGGATTTTTTACGAAATATTCCCCAATTTAGGCTGGTAAAAAATATCAAATTTAGAAACTACTGTCCTAATTCCACAACTCTTGTTAGAGTCATTTTTCTGTATTACCTATTCTGAAATGGTGGGGGAAGTTCTCTTTCTTTGACATAAAAAAGACTGTAACTCCATAATGCATGAACCGATTTTCGAAAACGTAGACTCTATGCAAAGAGTATTGAATGTAGATTTCAGTAACAAATAACAAAAACACTTTTAATTTTCCAATCGGCAACTAGAGGGCGTTATGTAACACCTAGCTCTATTTATGATTTTTTTTGAGAAATTTCAAATGCAATGCTATAAATCTAACTAGCTAACAAAAAGCCAAATTTGATGACTTATTGACCTGTCAAAACCGCGAACTGATATCTCTTTTCATTCCAAAGATATTGGCATTTTTTGATGAGTGTTGGTGATTGTTGGCTCGCCCTGTAAGGTGGAAGAGAAATTATGTTGCTAAAATTGTTTTGAAAAAAAAATGACAAGTAGAAACGCATCATGAAAATATTTATCAACATTACATAATGAAACAAAACTAGTCCGGTCAAATTAGACCAAAAAATAGGAGTGAAGTTATAAAAATTCGCACCCATCTGAAAATTGGTAGGATTGTTCAAAACACCATTATAAATGAAATCTGAAAAGTCTTCATCGATCTGATACGTGCAAAAAAATTTACTCGGGTTCGAATATCATAAAAACGGTTTTTTGCGATTTTCAGCAAAGCAGTAAGTTTTATCATGAAATTAGTTCAGACAAAAATTGTAGATCACCTAATTATCTATAAAAAACGATTTCATAAATTTTTTCCTCAGAGCCACCGTTTTTGAGATTAACGATTCAGAAAGTTGAAAGAAATGCAAAAAAACACTAGCTCAAAGGTGGCGTTGAAACGTGCATATTATGACGATTACAACTCTTTCAACTTTTTGAATCGTTATATCTCAAAAACGGCGACTCTTAGAAGAAAAAGTATTTTGAAATTTTTTATAGATAATTATCTGATCTACAATTTTTGTCTGGGCTAATTTCATGCTGTTGTGAAATAATATGATAAGGGTGCATTTTATAATCCTTTAATATTCTTTGCACCAAAGAATAATTCAATCCTAGATCTCTTGCAATTTTTCGAATACTCAAATGGGGTTCAGACTTAACTAACACCAATACGTTAGTAACATTTTCTTCATTGCGACTTCTACGTATCCTATTTCTTAATGCGACAGGTTGAACATTGCCGGTTTCTCGCAATCTTTGTGCCAATCTTTTGAATAATTTCCGAGAATGACGCCGTCTTTCAGGATATCGTATCGCATACCTACTCCCGTTCAGCAATTACTTCATTTTGTAGACTTTCAAAATATATACTGGGCATATCATATGCCTCTCCATTTGAATAAAAAGGCATTATAAAAGAGTTAGTTTGCAAACAGTCAGAATAAATTTGACAGCAATAAAAACTTAAAAGTAAACAATCATAAAACATTGGTGTCATTTCCATAGGTAACTTGCTGACTTTTGAAACATCTATCTCTCAACAGTTTAACATCATTCGTAATATTGCAGCTCGTCCATGAACATAAAACTATAAGAGACCGTTTGAGAGATTTGGGATTGAATTTTTACCCGAAAATTTTTATCCGAAATAGTTCAAAGCAAATAATGGCAAGCATTTTGAGTATTTAAAATAATGAGATAGTGGGAGCGTTTTGTAAATTTCTGTTATGAGTAGCTCCCTTAGTTTTGTTTCATTATGTAATGTTAATAAATATTTTGGTGATGCGTTTCTACTTGTTATTTTATTTTCAAAACAATTTTAGCAACATAATTTCTCTTCCACCTTACAGGGCGAGCCAACAATCATCAACACTCATCAAAAAATGCCAATATCTTTGGAATGAAAAGAGATATCAGTTCGCGGTTTTGACAGGTCAATAAGTCATCAAATTTGGCTTTTTGTTAGCTAGTTAGATTTATAGCATTGCATTTGAAATTTCTCAAAAAAAATCATAAATAGAGCTAGGTGTTACATAACGCCCTCTAGTTGCCGATTGGAAAATTAAAAGTGTTTTTGTTATTTGTTACTGAAATCTACATTCAATACTCTTTGCGTAGAGTCTACGTTTTCGAAAATCGGTTGATGCATTATGGAGTTACAGTCTTTTTTATGTCAAAGAAAGCGAACTTCCCCCACCATTTCAGAATAGGTAATACAGAAAAATGACTCTAACAAGAGTTGTGGAATTAGGACAGTAGTTTCTAAATTTGATATTTTTTACCAGCCTAAATTGGGGAATATTTCGTAAAAAATCCAATTATATTTTATAAGTGGTAGTTTGCGCCACCTAGCGGAAAACTATGGACTCAAAAACATTTTTAATCATTTTTTTAGGGCAGATTTGCATATAAGAATTTTTTTCCCCAAATTCTAGGACATACGGTTTCCGAGATACGGCCGGTCGCCACCCTTAATGAATCACCCTGTATATATATATATATATATATATATATATATATATATATATATATATATATATATATATATATATATATATATATATATATATATATATAATCTCTTGATAATTATTAGCAATAACAGGCTTGTTGAATCTTAAAAACACGATTTTATTAAAAAGTTGACGTTTCGCCACGACATTCGTGGCTTTATCAAAACTTTTGAAAAAATTGAAATTTCTTTGACATTTATTGATTTGAAAAAATTTGAATAGAAAAAGACTACCTACTATGTTTCACTAAAATTTTTCGGCTGTGGCCGTTCTTTGTTATTTATTACGTGCTATTCAGTCCAATATTAACATTCAAATCTGTTATTATTAGATGGTAAGGGAAACCACAGAAACCTTTACCCACGTAATGTTCGAAATAGGTTCAAATTATTTTGATTTTGAAGAGTCAAAGAATAGGGTACTAATTTTTTTTTTTTCAAAATTCTATTCTTTGACTCTTCAAAATCAAAATAATTTGAACCTATTTCGAACATTACGTGGGTAAAGGTTTCTATGGTTTCCCTTACCATCTAATAATAACAGATTTGAATGTTAATATTGGACTGAATAGCACGTAATAAATAACAAAGAATGGCCACAGCCGAAAAATTTTAGTGAAACATAGTAGGTAGTCTTTTTCTATTCAAATTTTTTCAAATCAATAAATGTCAAAGAAATTTCAATTTTTTCAAAAGTTTTGATAAAGCCACGAATGTCGTGGCGAAACGTCAACTTTTTAATAATATCGAGTTTTTTAAGATTCAACAAGCCTGTTATTGCTAATAATTATCAAGAGATTGGAAATAGTTCACAGGCAACAACAATTCGAATAAATAATTATATATATATATATATATATATATATATATATATATATATATATATATATATATATATATATATATATATATATATATAAATATATATATATATATATATATATATATATATATATATATATATATATATATATATATATATATATATATATATATATATATATATATATATATATATATATATATATATATATATATATATATATATATATATAATATTTATTCATTAAACTTTCAATAAGGATACAAACAAAACATTAATTGTGAATAAATTTTAGGTATTTCAAGAGGACCGATAAGTGTATTTTTTTAATTAAATGTTTTATTCAATTTTATTAAAAAAAAATTTTTGATACTCCTACTGTGTCATGTTCAGGTTCACTTTAGCCGATAGCTAGTCTGTGTTCCCAAACGTGATAACTTTAGTCAAACACCAGCAACCCACATTATGATCATTATACAATTCCACGATCGAGGCAACACGAATTCAGCCACCAATAATACATCATAATGGTGGCAGATGTCTGTTACATCAAAAAACTAACACGAGAAAATTACAAAACCACATGACTTCAATACCGCAAATATACTCGATTTAGGGCGGCTGCACATTTACTACAATCGGATCCGATTGTCTGAAACGATTTCAAATCGAACCACTAGCGCACACTGCCGACAAAATACGTCCGATTTTATTTGAATGTCACAAGCAGGGATATTTTTCGACCGTGGTAATCGAATTTTCAGTATCGCACATGGTTTGACAATTCCTTTTTCTATACTCCCTGTCAAAAACTGACAGAAATAATCGTATATTTGCGGTAGACTATGCAAAAACAATGCACGGCTTGCCTTCCGTAACATCAAATTATTTTTCACCAAACATAACAAGGCTGCCTTGTAAAATAGTTGTCTGATATTCAGCAATTCCGAAGTTTGGAAAAGCAAGTTCGTAGAAAATTGGGGATTAAGGTTGTATATTATCTTGATGATTTTCTTCTGTATTATCTCCAAAGATTTCATATTATTAGAATATGCGCCACCCCATGCTATTATGCCATAGTTCAGTAGTGACTGTACCAAAGCAAAATACATTATTTTAAGATTTTTTTCATCTAATATGAGGGTCATTTGCTTGAATAAATACAACAACGATCTTACTCTCTTGGTCAAGTTCAGAATTTAAAGATCCCATTTCAGGTTACCATCAATAATGATGCCTAGGTATTTGGTGCTGGTTGTTGTCCGAATCTGATATGTATTATTTCGAAGAGGCAGATGTAAGTCCAACTGTACGGTACTTGGTATTCCATTCTTATAATTTGCGAAAGGTAAATAGACGGTTTTATCAATATTGATGGTGAGAAGATTTTCATCGAACCATTTTATCATCATTTCCAAGTCCTGTCTCGAGTTGGTTTCTACTTCCTCCCATTAGTTTCCCTCTACAAAAAGCACTGTATCGTCGGCAAATGAGATAATCGTTCCATGACAATTCAACTTTAAGAGTTCTTTCACATAAATTAGAAATAATATGGGGCCTTATACTGTTCCTTGTGGCATGCCAAAAGTTATCTCTCTCTGATTACTAATCATGTTATCAATTTTTACCACTTGTTTTCTTTTTCTCAAGTAATTTTGTAGAAGTGTGTGAGCGGGTCCACGAATACCTATTTCATTCAGCTTCGACAGTAGCCTATCGTGACTTACGGTATCAAAGGCTTTTGCTAGATCGATAAATATTAACTTTTAACGCCATTACACGAGAATTTTATATATTAGATATATCTATATATATATATATATATATATATATATATATATATATATATATATATATATATATATATATATATATATATATATATATATATATATATATATATATATATATATATATATATCATGAGTCAATCAATAGAGAACTTGAGATCAAAATCGATAGACGATGAATCAACTCTGTGGTAGTTCATATTTAAATGAAAAGTAATAAGTAAAACACTAAAAACCACAAATTGTAAACAATTTTTATTAGACTAGTTTATAGCATTGTCAAGATTTATGACTTAAACATATTGATATTCTCGGTTCGGTACCTGGAGGTGGTTAAATAAAATCGATGTATTTTCTAACTTATTTAACAGGGGTGAGTGATTTTGGTATAACGATTCGTTGAGAAGAATATAATTAGGGGATTTTTTTGTCGATCTGATGAAGAAGACAGTGATATACAGGATGGACTGAAGAATGTTAGTCATCTCACATAGGCAAGACTGGGAGATATTTTGAAACAAGGCTAAAAGAACATTCAAAAAACGGACAATCGGCAATTTCGTGAACATCTAGAGTCGAAAGGACTCAACATCTCATGGTGTATTGAACCGAAAATTCTTCATTACTGTGAAAAGGGTATGAAATTGAACTACCTGAAAGCAATGAAAATAAACAAAAACCCCATAACTACATTCTTCTCAATGTCCAGTTAGACATAAACCACTCACCCCTGTTAAATTTCTGATAAGTTGGAAAACCCATCGATTCTATTTAATTCCTTTCAGGTATCGAAACGAGAATATGAATATTTTCAAGTGATGTCTTTGTTACATGTTTTCGCTCTTGCCAATGCTGTAAAAGGCGAAACTAGTCAAAAACTTTTTGTTTGTTTGTGGCTTCTAGATAATTGTTTTACTTATTACTTTTCATTCAATCGCTTTGGACTGATAATATGATAATATAGTTGCTTTTAGTGTTACCAAGAAACAGGCAACCAGGTTGTCAGAAAAAAACTCAATCCTCAATTATAATTGGAAAGACAAATGATTGAACCAACCAATAAACTAAATCTTTTACGAATCGGCGATAACTCCAAATTAACCTGGGACTAACACATCTTCACCATTGTCAATTCAAGTAATGAATATCTGTTTACGCCGAAGTCTGTATTGCATCTTCAAGGGAATACTTTATATACACCAATTAGACGTGCACATCTCAAAAACCAGACAATCAATCTATCAGAACACTTTTCTGAACAGAACCGCGAATGTATGTATCGTTCTACCTTCAGATATATATTATATGTATGTATATATATATATATATATATATATATATATATATATATATATATATATATATATATATATATATATTACTGTAAAACTTCGATCTTCTGTAAATCTCCGATCTTCTCTAAATCCTAAGATTTTGCAGTAAAACCTAAGATTTACAAACTCTTAATGGTAAAAGTCCGAATTGCTCTATGATCATCGTCCCATTCGAACTTTTACCACTATTCAGTCGGTAAATCTTAGGTTTTTCCTCAAAGACTTGGTAAATGTTGAAAAGTAGACCTATCTAGACGTTTTGGGCGTATAAAGTAAAGTAAAGTTCCTGTGACTTGTGGTGTTAAGTCTTGTGTTAAAGTTTTCAGGTCGCGCAATGGCCTCTAACATGACCTAACGACTACTAAGTATCCGGGACCACCATCTTTACGTGTCTTCCGAAACACGGAGCGGCGATTAAATTCGTTGGAGTGGCCCGGGATCGAACCCGGTACCTTGCGGTTAGCAGTCCACCACTCTACCGCTGAGCTATCGCCGCTCATTTTGGGCGTATAGTCAGTTAATATTGTCAATCTGCAGTCCCCCGCTACTCGCATCACATCCTTCTTAGCCTTAGTGAATTTTTTTACATTTGCAGTTGTACAAGAAGTTAATTCGATTTCTGTTTAAAATTCATTTAGGCTATGAAAAATATAGCATATCACAACGAATGTTGTCAGTCTAATGAAAATGAGCATCGCAACATCAGCAATCCCTAGAGATATTATTAGAGAAGTTAGATCTGAGCAGGATTTAGAGAATTTGTCGCATTAGCAAAAAAAGGAACCAAATATAAACGTCAAAAATACAACTGAACAGGACAAGGAAGATAGCATTGTTGAGAATGTGTCAGAAGAACAAATAAACACTAACAATGTGAAGAATAAAACACAAGAAGCCGTAATAATTGTTGTCGAAACGATGAAACAAAAGCAAATAACTGATGATTTCTATGTCACGATCTAGAGACATATAGATTCAAATACCGATAACGCCACTCCATCTCAAAAAATTTATTGTAACAATGAAGCCAATTCCGATAAAGATAGAATCCTGTCGATGACAAACAAAGCAAAGTTGAATTTTTAAAAACAAGATGCAAAAATGAAAGCTGATAAATATACAAATGTGAAAATTGCTCAAAATGTGAGAGCTGAAACTGACCCGAAAAGCATAATTGCAGTTGTGGTTGATATAAGTGATAACAAGTTTAAACAACTGGACAACAAAATTAGAATATTAAAGCAGCTTTGTACACAGAATCAGTTAACCTCATACTATAAAGATGAAAGAGGTTGTCAAAGATAGGGAAGCGAGTGTTCGAGAAGTTGTCAGAGGATTGTCGTTGACAGGAGGACAAGGATTCAAAAAAATGTAACCACCTCAAATATTGCTTGACAAAGAAATGCGCTTGCAAATCATCTGGATTATTGTGTAATTCTAAATGCCACCATAGCTCCCCATGTTTTCATAAGTAAAACGTATTTTTACTATAAATGACAATTTCTATATTTTTTCTATTTGTTCATTAAAAATAACAAATAATACAAAAATACTGATTCAGTTAGCTAAACCAACGTAATCGATCTGTTTGTGAAGAATTCTATTTTTCCTATTTGTTTTTACTATACAAAATACCAAAAGCATTTTGTAATAAATGATGAAGAAACGTGTAAGGTTTTGACTAATATATAATTAAAATAAATGAAAGTTAATTATTGCATTGTTCAATCTAAAAAAATCCAACATTTACCAACCGTCTTTGGTGAAACCTAGAACCATATACCAAACTCTGATGGTACAATCCCGAAACCTTTTCATTTTTTTATAAAATCTTGGCATTTACCAACACACGTTTACCATACCATACATGTGTCCCAAAAGAGGACGTCCAAATGAAAGGAGAATTACTAGACGTAATTTCCAATAAAAATAACTATATATATTTTATCCTTATGAAAGTTTTGAAAAAGTGACGAATTTCATGATGAAGAGTTTAATTAAGTCGATTTTCATATTCAAATAGCCTGTTATCGCTAAAATGAAAGTGACAAACATATGCAAGGAAAAAAAAGAATATGTATATACTGCCCTCATAAGGATGAACGCGGTGTGTTCCAAATTTTTCAAATTTGAGTTAAGGGCATAATATGGTTTATCACACATATGTTTAATCGTGTAATAACTAATTGTCGTATCTTTGATATTTCCTTGTAAAAGCGATATTCTTTTTTGCTGTATGTACCAAACCACCCATGCTTGCTAAGGATAAACGCAGTATATTTTTAATGCTAAGAATGAACGCGGTATAAAGACAATTCGCGCCTTAAGATACCGCGGTCTTTTTTAGTATGCAATAGATACCGCGCTTTTCCTTAGTAGCACCTAGAGTTTTGATGGCAACACATGCATGAGTTTGTTATTGTTTTAAATAATTACGAAACGAAAGAGCTGTGCTAGTGCAGTTGTTCTATTTTTGCAGTTGTGTTATTATTTTTCCTTTAATCCTTCACTAATCCTTTCACTATATTTAATTTCTCACTATAGACGAGAACATGCTCCAAACAGATTGTACCTTCCTAGCGACATTTCAGTTTCCTTAATGTATTAAGATTTTAAGTCCAAGTTCCCAGATACAAAAGTTTCCTATGATTCCTATAGGATTCGTGTTAGGGAAAGTAATATTTCGTTCGCAAAACTTGGCCAAGAGGAGTGTGAGGTGTGAGGAATTTAAACTCCATGGCCATATAAAAGATAACTTTCAATAAAACTGTATGGTTTGTGATAAATGGCAGTTACATATCAACCTTGCTAAGAAATCTCAAGAGCTTTATCAAAAGCAAATAAGCATGTCTTCTAATACCGATACCGTTAACGTTTCCGTTGACCTCCAAAAAGTGATCATGCTTCCCCGGATAGATGGCTTCAAAAGAGTTATCTTCAGTAAAAGACTCATTGCCTATAATGAAAGTTTTGTTGCTCTTGGCAGTACAAAGAAATTAACACCTTTTGCAGTACTGTGGAATGAATCGATTTCCGGATGTAATAAAGAGGACATAATTAGCGCTTTTTTTGGTTTTATGCTAAGCCAAAGAGATGCCAATTGCTTCGTGTTTCTCCTTAAAAAGACAAGGAAAAATATATGTCTTTGATGATTTTGTTAAAGCGGTTAGTGAATGCAGAATGAAAAACAAACCTCAAGCTAAAATTATGAATGTTACTGATTTTTATCTATGGAAAGATTTAAGATTTCAGAAAAAAGTAAAACGCGACAGCAACCGACCTCTTCTGGCAAATATAGAACAGCTAAAAGCAAACCGTGGATTATTTTTCCTGAAATACAAAAACTCGTTTGATTCAAACGAAGAATTCAAGACATTAGATTTCTTGTGTAAAAAAGCAACGAAAAAATCTGGCCTATTATTCACCCCAGCCTGTCTTTCTGGACCACGAGGCTTTCCCAAAAGTAAGAAAGATTACCTAGTTAAGTTTTTAAATGCTATCATTCCTGCAAGCAGGCAAATATTTTGGAAAAATCTACCCGAATGCGAAGATCAATAAATATTATTCACCTATGAATATTATTGAAAAATGTTTGTATTAATAACGCAATAAATCTTTTTGAAATAATTTTAATTTCTTTATTTTTCAATAAAATTTTTCATTTAATGAACATACTACTGTAAACTATACTGAATTATAACCCTCCGTGCTAATGATAAATGTGGCAAAATAGAAAATCCACACTTACCGCGTTTATCCTTAAAATATTACTCTATATCAATAGAAAATTTTGCGGTATGTGGAATTTTGAGAAAAATATAATAATTTTTTAAATTTTAGCTATATAAATAATAAACAGCCATTGCAAAAAAAAGTTATTCACCATAAAAATTTAAGTTTGATGACACACAAGTGAAGGCTGAGAGAAAACACAAAAAACATGTTTTCTCAGTTTTATGTTTTTGTGACATACCGCGTTCATTCTTATGAGGGCAGTATATATATATATATATATATATATATATATATATATATATATATATATATATATATATATATATATATATATATATATATATATATATATATATATATATATATATATATATATATATATATATATATATATATATATATATATATATATATATATATATATATACAATATATACATATACATATCTATATAGATATATATATATATATATATATACAATATATACATATACATATCTATATAGATATATATATATATATATTTATATATACATATATATATATATATATATATATATACAGGGTGTCCCGTAAATAACACGCCAGAGTGACACTGGAGGTATATTGGCTTCAGGTCAATCAGATAACATCAACATCACCTCAGTAAAAGTTTTCTGGTTTTCGAGATATCGACACTCTTATGTTTTTTTGAAAAATCTATACTTTTTGGTCATTTTCTCGCCTGTTTTGAATATAAATGAGTTCTAACTCATGGTTTTTTTTTCTTGTGCTATCATCAATATGTGGTTGAGACAATCGACCTATCATTTAACTAAAAACTAGCTCGCTAACCTCAAAAAAAAATCAAGTTGTTTCAATTTAATTTAAATCCGAAAACCTTAAGTAAAGTTTGACTATTTACTGTGAAAAAATATTGTACCAGACAGAATCAGCAAATGATCTTAAAAACTAGCCTATTCAATGCTCTTTCGAAAATAGTATAACATTTGTGGTTTTTTTCTTTCAAAAGTCTAAAAATTCCAATTTTTGTCATTGAAGTCGTGCTACTTGCGAAATACATTGCGCCGCAAATTTAACGCATAGATTAAATATTTCCTAAGTTTTTACTGAATATTTTCGCAGGCGGTGATCCAATTTGAATGAATTTTTCACCAATTTAAAGCTCCGTTCTTTGAAAAAATGCAATAGTTATAAGATGTTCAAAAAAAATTAATAAACTTATTGTACAGGGTGTTTGAATAGCGACATGTTCTCTTCGTCCAAGTTTATACCCTTCTGCGGGCAATATCGGGTAGCTCAGGCAGAAAAAAAAAAATAGACGGTGTTATAATCGCATATCTTCTGAGTAATTTGTTTTTTAAATCGTCTGTATATTTCGAGACATTCGAAAGATATTCATGTTTTTATAACCGCTCACACTTTTCAAACAAAATTTTTAAACACTTTTTTGTTAATTTGCGAAGAAGGCTGTAAGTATATACAAAATTTGTTAACAATTAGAAACTGTGTTCATTTGGTTTTGTATGTCTCTCCATACTACAAGCCCCTTCCGAATCTTTTCAAAATTACCGAACTAAGTACCTGACTACCAGTTTAGAATGGGTTTTTCCTAATTTACTAATTTGTAACCATCCTTCTATTTACCCTTTCTACAAAATTTGTCATTTATTTATTTCTTGTATTCGATATAACGAAGAAACCTATTTATTAGTTAGCATCAAGCATCCGAAGAAGATAAAGTTTCACAGAAACGAGGGTCATGCGTTATTTTACTTTGTGTATATAAATAAATATGTATATTGTTTTTATAAACCATTGTTTTGATATCTTTATTAATTTACATCATGTATCGGCCCAATCATTTCAAAATAAATAAATAAACACAGTTTCTAATTGTAAAGAAGTTTTGTATACACAGCCTTCTTCGCAAATTAACAAAAAAGTTTTAAAAAATTTCGTTTGACAAGTGTGAGCGGTTATAAAAACATGAATATCTTTCGAGTGGCTCGAGATAAACAGACGATTGAAAAAATAAATTACTCAGAAGACATGCGATTAAAACACTGTCTATTTTTTTTCTGCCTGAGCTACCCGATATTGCCCGCAGAAGAATGTAAACTTGGACGAAGAGAACATGTCGCTATTCAAACACCCTGTACAATAAGTTTATTAATTTTTTTTGATCATCTTATAACTATTGCATTTTCTCAAAAAACGGAGATATAATTTGGTGAAAAATTTATTCAAATCGGATCACCGCCTGAGAAAATATTCAGTAAAAACTTAGGAAATATTTAATGTATGCGTTAAATTTGCGGCGCAGTGTATTTCGCAAGTAGCACGACTTCAATGACAAAAATTGGAATTTTTAGACTTTTGGAAGAAAAAAACCACAAATGTTATACCATTTTCGAAAGAACATTGAATAGGCTAGTTTTTAAGATCATTTGCTGATTCTGTCTGGTACAATATTTTTTCACAGTAAATAGTCAAACTTTACTTGAGGTTTTCGGATTTAAATTAAATTGAAACAACTTGATTTTTTTTTGAGTTTAGCGAGCTAGTTTTTAATAAAATGATAGGTCGATTGTCTCAACCATATATTGATGATAGCACAAGAAAAAAAAACCATGAGTTAGAACTTATTTATATTCAAAACAGGCGAGAAAATGACCGAAAAGTATAGATTTTTCAAAAAAACATAAGACTGTCAATATCTCGAAAACCAGAAAACTTTTACTGAGGTCATGTTGATGTTATCTGATTGACCTGAAGCCAATCTACCTCCAGTGTCACTCTGGCGTGTTATTTACGGGACACCCTGTATATATATATATATATATATATATATATATATATATATATATATATATATATTTATATATATATATATATATATATATATATATATATATATATATATATATATTTATATATATATATATACATATATATAATATATGTGCACATGTGATTCAAAAACAATTGAACTAGAAGTAGTATACTCACAGCACTATCAGTTTTATTCCATTTATGAAGTCTTCCAAGAATACCTGAAGTAACAGAGAGCTCCCCTTCAGTAGGTGGCTGAAAATTGAGCCGTTGAATCACATAGAGTAAGGAATAACTCCTGGATAAACATACCTGATCCCCCATTCCTGTTATTATTGGGGTATTCCAATAAGCTGCCAGTCGAGCGACAGGTTCTAGTGCGAACAAGCAAGCAGGACCTATGAAAGCAATTACATCTGACTTAAAATGCATATCTGCAGCTATCCCCGGAGCTCTGGCACCGCTGCAGGAAGGAAAACTGAAAATAATTAATTCCAAATGAAGATCGCGTTTACATCAAAAGGATACAAATCAACATTTCATCAAAAGACTGTATGTCATAATGAATGAACTATTTTATTTATTATAATGTAGAATATAAAATAATAAATTCAACAAATGAAAAAACATTGATAGAATATGCAGTATTAAAATCAGCTTAAAACTGGAAATCAAAAAATGTATAAAGACAAAATATAAAGAATTCGGAATGAAATGATATCAATAATAATACGAAGATGATTTCTCCAAATTTAATAATTCGTACTAGAAGAGAGGGTATTATTTTTCACGAAATTCAATTATATTGCTGAGAGTTTGCAAACAAACTAGTAATAGTTGAGTAATAACTTTCAAGTTTCGATGATTTGAATATTGATTTCTTTCAAATTATTTTCTATGTACCAATTTAATTTTTTTACAAATTTGTTTTAAAAACTTTTTGCTAATGAATCAAACATCAACCAATAATTAAGCAAATATTATTTTTGAACTTTAAACACAATCCAAATATAGTTTTTATTCATGCAGGGTAAGTATTATAAGTGCTATTATCAATTTATTTGTGATAAAATACGTATTTGAAAATTACTTTCACAATGTTCATAGATTCGATATATGCCGAAAAGCAGACGTATATATTGACGAATTGTCATTTATCTACTTTCATTTAGTAATATGAATTTTACAGTTCTATAAATCGTTTTGTAAGGTAACCTATTACAGAGCTAGTGCTGTAATAGATGCCTTTACAGCACTAGTGCTGCAATGAAAAAAAACTTCCATCAGAATCGCTCATTTTGATAGGCGCTTTTTATAATTTTGGATTCGTTTGACAGAGTTTCGACAGTAACCGTGCAGAACAGTAACCATGCGAAAGGTAACATAAAAAACTTGATTAGTAAACTCAATAGCAGATGCATTTTTACAGGTGCATTTTCATTTTTAAAAATGTCTTCCAGATATTTTTATTCATAGATGAAAGTGGATACAATTTTGTACAATATTCTTGTTGTAATACTACACTCAACTTTAACATCTCATGTTGTAATATGAATCTCTAAAACACCAATATTGTAAATAACTATTATATCATTATTAAATGAGTTATAGACAGATAATTAATTTTTCCGGAAACTGAGGTATCAGCAGATCGTTGGAGAAAACACACTACAGGATGTAAATCGATCCTATTTCACATCGTAACAGTGGACGATGATTTAGTGAAGTCTAGTGTTACTGGGGACGGACAATAAATATATCAACGTCTAGGCTAGGACTTAAATAATCTTCTCAAGAAGATTAGAGCCGTGCTGGCCGGTCATGATTCGTTTCCTAGATTTGCCCAAATGAATACAGATTATTTTGCACCAGTCCAGATTCACCTCATGAATGGCACTGTCATCAATAGAAAATCCGAATTATTTTGATTCGGAGAATGAATGAACTAGTGTTATAAACTATATATATATATATATATATATATATATATATATATATATATATATATATATATATATATATATATATATATAATATAAACGATAATTTTGCTATTCTGCTTACCACGCAGTTCCTAGCTAGATGATGTGGAGTGCATGCGATGTTAGGTTTTTGAGGAGTGGATGAGTAGGCTTGGCAAGCAGGTGTGCTCATTCACTATATTCCATAGTTGATAATCACTTTTGATCAGATTTCTTCAACAGTTAACCAGCGATCACGTAAATATAGGTACTCTTGAACAGAACGGATATTGTCGTCTGTAAGCCTTGTTTTTTTGTCATCGAACTTTGTTCTCGACACCATCTCGTCCACCCTTAAATTATCTGGCCCACTAATACACATGATTCTGAGACAGTGTACAGTTCCCAAACTATACCGTCAATCGACTATAAATTTCTAATGGTTTAACGCCCTCATTGGTTGAAAATCTTATGATGTTGCGTTGTGTAATAGATGAATGTTTTCTCGGTCATGGGTGCAGTGATGAAAGAACAGAGCACACCTGCTTGCCAAGCCTACTCTTCCACTCCTCAAAAACCTAGCATCGCATGCACTCCACATCATCTAGCTAGGAACTGCGTGGTAAGCAGAATAGCAAAATTGCCGTTTATAATATATATATATATATATATATATATATATATATATATATATATATATATATATATATATATAAATATATATATATATATAAATATATATATAAATATATATATATATATATATATATATGCATAGTTTATAACACTAGTTCATTCATTCTCCGAATCAAAATAATTCGGATTTTCTATTGCTGACAGTGCCATTCATGAGGTGAATCTGGACTGGTGCAAAATAATCTGTACTCATTTGGGCAAATCTAGAAAACGAATCATGACCGGCCAGCACGGCTCTTATCTTCTTGAGAAGATTATTTTATAGTATTTGGGAGGTCTCGGGTTCAAACCCCGGGACCGACTGGTCTGCCATGAGTTTTTTTTCAGAGGTTTCCTCATGGTAATGTAAGTCACTGCATGCAAACTTATAAGGCGAATGCTGGGCCAGTATTAATCCTCTGAATCCTACCCACATTTCCTATGTTCAATAAATATCCCGTCTCACCTATCCTTAATGCACTTGTACATACAAGTGTATCCTCTGATCTGGCTGAAGGAGTTAATCCCAAACTCAAGCTGCCCGCCTCCCTGACACATACTTCAGGGAGGAATGAAACACGTGTGTTTCCTTTCCTTTTTCCGTTGATATATTTATTGTCTCTCCCCAGTAACACTAGACTTCACTAAATCATCGTTCACTGTTATGATGTGAAATAGAATCGATTTACATCCTGTAAAGTGTTCTTTTTTTGTTGATGTCCAGCTTCTTCGTTCAATTTTCTCCAACGATCTGCTGATACCTCAGTTTCCGGAAAAATTCATTATCTGTCAACAACTCATTCATATGATGATATAATAGTTATTCACAATATTAGTGTTGTAAAGATTCATCTACTTTCATCTATGAATAAAAATATTTGAATAGAAGGCATTTTAAAAATAAAAATGCACCTGTAAAACTGCACCTGCTATTGAGTTTACTAATCAAGTTTTTTATGTTACCTTTCACATGGTTACCGTTTCGCATGGTTACTGTCGAAACTTTGTCAAACAAATCCGAAATTATAAAAAGCGCCTATCAAAATGAGCGATTCTGATGAAAGTTTTTTTTTCATTGCAGCACTAGTGCTGTAAAGGCATCTATTACAGGACTAGCTCTGTAAGGCTCGTTTCACACTTATACGGTTTCATTCGGTTCGGTCTGTATTCGGTTCGTTTTCGGTAGCCGCCGAAACCGAATGAAAACTCTTCACACACTCTCGGTTTGTATTCGGTTCGTTTTCGGTAGCCGCCTCTACTAATGAAAACTCAAGGTTAGTATAAGGTTTGATATCACGACTGAATCATTGAAGACGCAACCAGCCAACAATATGGAGACAAGACAAATTGTTGCTATGCTATTTCTCTACAGAAGAAACAAAAAACGAAAGAGGAATAATCGACTTCACTGGGTACACCCTATCCTCACCAAACGGATGCAGTGTGGTGCATTTCATACCCTTTTTCCGAAATTAAGGGAGCATGAAGACAAATTTTCAAATTATTTCAGGATGTCTAAGACATCATTTGATGAATTACATGAGAAGTTGAAGGACTGTATTCAACGCCAAGATACATTTATGCGGGAATGTATTCAACCAGTACAGATGTTAGCCGTCTATATCAATTTCAAGTGGATCACACATTGTATTCGATGAACAAAATTTAAAATGAACTTGACTTCTTGCTCAAAACGTGACCGAACCGAAACTAAACCGTATACGTGTGAACAGCCCATTGCCTTTGTGAACCTAGGACCCGAAAAGAAACCGAATAGAAACCGAATGAAACCGATTCGTGTCGTGGGGGCTTTCGGTTCTATCAGGTTTCTATTAGTGACCGAACACAGACCGAATCACCGTTTCACACTTATTCGGTCGCTACTGAAAACGAACCGAATACAGACCGAACCGAATGAAACCGTATAAGTGTGAAACGAGCCTAATAGGTGACCTTACAAAACGATTTGTAGAACTGTAAAATTAATATTACTAAATGAAAGTAGATAAATGACAATTCGTCAATATATACGTCTGCTTTTCGGCATATATGGAATCTATGAACATTATGAAAGTAATTTTCAAACAAGTATTTTATCACAAATAAATTGATAATAGCACTCATATTACTTACCCTGCATAAATAAAAACTATATTTGGATTGTGTTTAAAGTTTATAAATAATGTTTGCTTAATTATTGGTTGATGCTTGATCCATTAGCGAAAAAGTTTTTAAAACGAATTACTGCGAAGCGATTTAGTTATATTTGAGAAAAAATTAAATTGGTACATAGGAAATAATTTGAAAGAAATCAATATTCAAATCATCAAAACTTGAAAGTTATTATTCAACTATTAAGAGTTTGTTTGCAAACTCTCAGCAATATAATTGAATTTCGTGAAAAATAATACACTCTCTTCTAGTACGAATTATTAAATTTGGAGAAATCATCATCGTATTATTATTGATATCATTTTATTCCGAATTCTTTATATTTAATCTATATATATAAATATATATATAAAAATATATATATATATATATATATATATATATATAAATATATATATATATATATATATATATATATATATATATATATATATATATATATATCTACAGGGTAAACGTGAAGTGCGTGCAAGCTCCATAACGTTTTTCTATCAAGGTATCCCAAAATAAGATTGATAACTAAATTCTGTTTTTTCAATGGCAATTTAACATTTTCGTTTACAATTTTGGATTAGCCTCTAAATTGCGGATATAACGCACCCGGAGTCCTTCCACTTATCTACAATTATTTCTGACTCAATGTCAAATATGTGACAGAATAGATAATATCGTGCATAGATGCACAAAGAAATTCATACCTTCAGAACCATTCAACTTATCTTAACACAGTCGACTGCTACAGATTGAGTGCTTCGTTTGAGATACAGTTGAACTCGGAATCGATGTTCCATCACCTACTACGATTTTCCTAAAATTGCAAATGGCAATGAAAAGAATTTTTCGAATGGAGCACCCTATATAGTTCATTAAATCATTGCATGGCATTTTTTTAGAACTTTCTGTAGGTATGAAGTCTACTAAGTGAGACTATCAAGATTTATTGCAAAATAAAAAATATTGATTGGTTTTTCGGAAAAGAAGGAATCGAGTAGGTATGCCATTGCCGTGAAAGTCAACATATCAATTGTTAGTAGTGAATTTCACTTACGAAGAATTAGTGAATATGATCTACTATATATGGCTACTTCAAAGAGCTCTCAGAATTGTGTAATTTCAAACGCAATAATTGATTTGAATAGAGTCAGTCAACAATCAACATACATGATATACATTATTATGCAACCAAATATCCTCACTGTAATGAGGGACTGTTGATTATCTATATCGATGATCGATTAACGTTCGGGGAGGAATTATCGGAAATCTTATTAGGTAATGGACAATGTGCACAGTGAAAGGTAAATACATTTTCTTCGCAATAATATACTCAGAATGTTAGAATAGTGGGTTTGAACACCAGAAGAACCATATGGTTGCAACACGATGGTGCTCCAGTGCATAACCATATAAAAGTGCTAGAATTTTTAGATCAATACTATTCTAAACGTTGGATAAGTAGAGGAGATACTTTCTAACTATCCAACTAATTCTTCGCGAGTGAAATTCCTTACTAACAATTTAACTTGGTGTAGAATTATTGTATGTAGGTACTTAGATGTGTTAAACGACAGTGGCCTACTCTATTCATTTTTTTCGAAAACACCCAATAAGCCTTATATCTTCAGAAAGGTCATGAATAATATCCCACACGAATGTAGCAAAATAGAGGGTGTTTCATGTAAATAAACCGAGATATTTTCATTCGTAATTTGTCATTTTCAAAAAATTCTTAGTAGGTGATGAAACATTACCTTCGAGTTCAACTCTATCTCAAAAGATACGAAGTTAAAAGAATGTACTGGTATATTGGTTGAAACATGTTGAATAGTTCCGAAATCATGAAATTTTTGTTGCACCACGCTATTTTGTCACATATATGATATTAAGTTAAAAACTATTGCAGATAAGTCTAAGCAATTGGAGTGCGTTATATTCACAATTTCGTTGCAAATCCAAAATTATGAAAATGTTGGGTTGCCATTCAAACAACATAATAAAGTTACGAATCTTATTTTGGGAGAGCCTGTATACAAAAAGAAATATTTTTACGATAGGTATACCTCATTTTTGAAAAACAGCTTCAAGAAAACTTCAAGTAGATAGCTTCGATAGCAAAAAAATGGGCGAGCAGCAGTGCTCTGTCACTAAGGTAGTATTTTTCACGTCGAGATGCGATTCTAACTAAGCCAAAATAAGAATAATTTATTTTCTTTTAAAAAAAATTGTCGGGAAGTTCATCGCTTACTGAACAACAAACGCTTCAATATCAAACCATAATGA
>JARQZK010003624.1:0-95000 GCA_030704885.1 Cynegetis impunctata
GTCAAATAAACTCCTCTGATGTGATCTAATAAGATCGAAACAGATGTATGCAGATTTTTGAGTCGGGGTGACTTGACAATTTCTATAATTCACCGTTCGATTGTGATTGCAGATTTTGCGTTGCGGGATACGTATAACCAGCTCCCTTGGAAAGTTGTTTGATAATTTTTTAAATTATTAAAGAATTTTCCTTCGTCATTTTATGTAATAAATGTTTAGTGATGAGATGAGCGATATCGTGAATTCCAAATCACGTTGTGAAACGTGAATGTGACTTTTAAATATCAGTGATTTTGAAGCGTGACGTGATCACAGAGACGAATTGTAAATTATCTGATAAATTCAAGGAATTAATTTGAAGTTTCGTAAATATTTAAAGGCTCAGTGAGGTAAATAGTATGTTTGCAAGATTTAAAACGTGTTTATATAAACTATAAACAGATTGAAAAACAAAAGAATTAGAACTGTAATGAAAAATATAATCAAATTTTCAAGAAAATATAACAAAACATGAAGCATAAGAAAATAAATAAAAAAACTAATTATTGGGTCCTGAAGGATAATTTCACTTTGCACAAATTGCAGGAGGCATAGTTTTCATCGACCTGAGTAAAGAATGTCCAAAGCTCCCTAGTTTTTCGCCTATTCATCTTAAAAATTATTTTCACATACTTCACGGTATGATGCTAATAGCAAACTGTTTGCTATTAGCATCTGAAGAAGGTGAAGTTCCACCGAAACGTGCGTCATGCGTTATTTCTTATAATAAATGTGTAAATTGTTATTTTTAACCATTGTTTTAATATATTATTATTTTAATAGTATTTCTGGTTGTTACATGAAAGTAAATACAATAATCTAGAATCTCTGGATGATGGCCCAGGTTCAGCTTCCGATAAAAGTGGAAGATTTTTTCGTATAGAATAGCAACATTGGACTTCAAAAACTCTACGTTTTCGGCTAGCTGAAAATTGCACATCATTAGTTGGTATAATTCTATATGGAAAAATCCTCAAACTTACTGCAGGGAAAATAATTATTCTCAAGTAAACTGTAAAGAACAACTCTCTTATGTTCAGACATTTTTTTTCAATCTTCAAGTTATGAATCCCACACCTTTCTTCTGTCCATCATTTCCTTGTTTCCCAATTTTGTTTGGAAATGCAACTTTGAATTGTCCAGCTTTCGGAAAGTTATGTAAGCTATATTCGCGTTTTTTTTTGCCCAATATGAACAATAGAATACACAACAATAGTGATTCAATCTCTTCTGAACGTGTTTTAAACGATCCAAAATTACAATTAAAACTCAAGAAGACTTCTCATATAAAATACACGTAACAGATGTAAACAAAGCAATCTATCTCCATGCTCTAGTAATATTCGACACCGGGTAGGGGGGCGTATCGCTTATACTGTTTTCCCTATACAAACTTCAATCCGAAAAGTTCAATCTCATTATTCTCTCTATGTGAAATACAGAGATATGTAAGTGCGTCATAGATTCAATCATAGTGAAAAATAGTTGAAATCAAACATGTGATTGTCTAATAATAACATTAACTTTAATAATCACGTAACAACTTCGATTGTTGACCACGTCTGTCTCCAGCTTTAAATCCCATTGAGAATAGTCGTATGGTGTTTCCTTCAAGAAAATTCTCTTTTTCTCTTGGGAAACATACTCCTTCCTTTGCGATCACCTCGTTAGATCAACCTACGTTGGTCTATTAATGTAATATAAAATAGGATAAGCATACATGTTTCTCGTGTGTGTTGCGTAACATTCACTTGAAAAAATAAATATTATTGCTAAATAATATGTATATTCTGCGAATAGATTTATACTACGTCTTAATGAGCCGTAAAAGTTAGTAGAAATTTTTTCCTATTTCAATAAATAAATTGGATCTCGTAATTTATGTATTTATTTGTGAAATTAATTCGGAGTTTCTATGTTGAATTAGTGTTTGGTATGTCAAGAATAAGTTGAATGTTTCGAAAAAAACTTTAATATGGATATTTTACGTTTTGTGTATATCTAGTTAGGTGAATTATTGAAAATATTTCTTGGAGTAACCAATTGATGTTTATGTAAATCTATGATAATAATGTTAATAAAACTTGGGTGTTTGATTTTCACTATATTTTGTTAAACATAGTAATTGTTGATAATCTATTAATTTCGAGGAAAATAAGGTTAAAATGTTTTGGAAAGTATGAAATTTCTGAGATTGAATTCTCTAACACAATTGGTGAAACATCATGAAGAATAAAGTTTAAATTTTAAAATAAAACACACTTGGCTTAAGTTTCACCATATAAAAAAAAATATTTAGATACCTACTGTATTAAGCAGTAAAGGATACATAGGTTGTTCACTATTCCATTATCGGAAACAAATTTTCAAACCGAAGTTAATACAATTAAATTATTAGTCACCAATAACGGTTACGATGAAAGTCTTATCGATAAGCTCATTGGGGAAAAACGAAACAAGAATTTGAGTAGCAAAATTTCTAACAGACTATCGAAAAATAACGTTAAAACAATTTGTACAAATGAAAGAAACTTGAAGTCATTCTTGGTCAATAATAAAAGAAAAAATCTGACATCGGAGAAAACAGTTGGTGTTTACAAAACATTTTGCGACGTATGTCCTGCTTTCTATATTGGACAAACAGGAAGGAATTTAAACAACGTGTTGAAGAACATGAAAAGTCAATTTTACAAAAATGAAAATACCACTGGCTTCTCCGAACATTGTTATAAAATTTAATAATTTCCTGGATTTCAACAAAACCCAATGTTGCATTCAGGCAACAAAGGAAGCGCCTTGACCTTCTTGAAATAAGTTCCGCCCATAATAGTAAATTACCCCCTGTAAACGAACAAATTGATTTTCAGGTACATATAACCTTTGCTTTTGTCTGTTTTATAAAACAAAATGTAATACTCTCCTATAGTCAGTCTTGATAATGAGTTAATAACTCGAAACATGTCGACTATCCTTTACTGCTAAACACAGTATCCAAACATTTTTTTTATATAGTGCCAAGTGTGTTTTATTTCAAAGTTGAAACTTTATTCAGTATGAAATTTATTGGGTAGGATCGAAAACAAAAGTTATTATTTCAACCAGAGATGAGGAAACTGTTCATGAAAAGTGAAAACAAAACAATAAGAGCTTTTTTAATAGGTATATACACAGTTTTCTTGAAATTTTTTAAAATTTATAAATAAATCAAGAAATTTCATAAGAAATCTAGAATTTATTTCGATACAAAACATATCTCTAGTATTCCTTGCAATAATTTAATCAAATTCATTTGTCGAAGTGCCAGATAAATTCATTCTCCCGAAAACAAATCTTGACAGCAAACAACTTTCTTGTGAAATTTTTTTGACAATTGTGACGAAAAATTAAAAAGTAATCCTTCAAAATTTCTATTATCGAAAACAACAAATATAAACTCATTTGGTTTGCAAGACATACAAAATGATTGGTTGCTTTGAATTGTAGAATTTATTTCATATATTTTGTTCTTTTCGTGCATCTGTTTCATATTTATTCGAGTTTTCAATTCTCATATTAATTAAAATCATTATTTTTACTGCCATATTTCAACTACTATATATATATATATATATATATATATATATATATATATATATATTATATATATATTTATATATATATATATATATATATATATATATATATATATATATATATATATATATATATATATATATATATATTTATATATATATATATATATATATATATATATATTTATATATATATATATATATATTTATATATATTTATATATTTATATATATATATAATATATATATATATTTATATATATATATATATATATATATATATTTATATATTTATATATTTATATATATATATATATATATATATATATATATATATATATATATATATATATATATAATATATATATATATATACAGAATAGCTTATATTTCATCCGGTAGAAATTAAATCTCTATTTTAAATTTGATAAATTTTCTACAAACAAACAATAAAATAAAGATTCATATACTTTGGTTTCCTAGAAATTTCCCATTCATTTTCAAACTCGTCCAGTTTCTTCTGTTAACTCGAATACTAAACAATGAATCAATTATCTTTACGTGGTCTGATAAATTATATCGATGGTGGGCGCCCACTAGGACTAGATCAACTAATTTGAAGCACTCAAATTCAACAAAGAGCTGCGTTTGATGTTAAGAAAATAAACCGCTCGAGCTGAATTTAGAAAATCCTCTAGAACATCCCAATTAATAACGAACAATTCTTTTTGTAATGAACACTGTTTGTTAAAAGAAAATAAACAACTTTGAAAATACATAAATTGTATGATATTTTAAAGTAGCTTACGATTTGATGAGATTATATTATATTTTTTATTGAAAAATTGTTTAAAATTTATTGAGATTACAAAGGACAAGGGTTGAATGAATTTTGAATTTTGTTCATAATGGAACAATTTTTCGCTTTTTTTTCTGTGGGGAAAATTATACGGCTGTACCAGCTGCCTGATTTGCCTGAATTAAATGTTGAGTGTTAATCACAGAGTGTATTTCTGCGTGCAACGATTTTATTTTTGTGACTTTAAGAAAGTTTGTATTTATTTCTGATCAACATCAATTATTCGGAATTTTTTTTATTTCTTGGTACTTATATTTTCAAGGAAAGGTTTAATACGTACTTAACTAAAATCAACGAATAATTTATAACAAATAAATATATTTTGATCTTGAAAAATTTTGTCGATAACAAGAAAATCTTTTACATATTTGGAAAAAATATTTATATATAGGGTGAACCAATATTTAATTTAGGAACTTGAAAATCACACTTTTAGATAAGAAATGTCTACATATATATATATATATATATATATATATATATATATATATATATATATATATAACTCTTGATAATTATTAGCAATAACAGGCTGGTTGAATCTTAAAAAACTCGATTTTATTAAAGAATTGACGTTTCACTACGATATTCGTAATTGAAATTTCTTTTTTTTTCCACAATTGTGTGATTATCTTCCGTATCAGAGGATTTTGTTTGTTGTACTATTTTCATCTTCAAATTTTCAATCCAATACTTGGCTACGCCGTTCTGATGAGGACCAAAGAGTCCGAAACACGTGTCAACGGCTGCTTCCATATAAGCGTGCTAAACCGATAATTCTACTCCACTTCTTTAATGTTTTCCCATAACTAATTTCTTTGTTGTTAGATAAATAGTACCCTATTATTATTATTTTCAAACATTACGTAGGTGAAGGTTTCTTTGGTTTCCCTTACCATCTAATGATAACAATTTTGAATATTAATATTAGACTGAATAGCATATACAAAGCAGCCCTGTTTTTTCAATTTTTTCAAGTCAATAAATGTCAAAGAAATTTCAATTACGAATATCGTAGTGAAACGTCAATTCTTTAATAAAATCGAGTTTTTTAAGATTCAACCAGCCTGTTATTGCTAATAATTATCAAGAGTTTAAAAATAGATCACAGGCAACAACAATTCGAATAAATAATTAAATATTGCAAGCTGAAAATATGGCAATGATCCTAAACTTAAGCTGAAAGTTTTATACATTTTTCTAAACTGTAAGTACCTTTTTTTAAAAGATTTGAAATTCTAAATAAATAAAAAATTTCATTAAAAACGGCTACTTCCATATAAACGAACTATTCCGATAATTTTGCTCTACCTATTTAATATTTTCCCGCAACTAATTTCATTGTTATTGTTTATTTACTCGTTCTTAGATCTCGCGGATAGCATTAATCACCTCCGTGGCAAAGTTTGACCAAATCTCCCATACCGGAGAGTTCAAACAATAAACCACAATTGTGTGATTATCTTCCGTATCAGAGGATTTTGTTTGTTGTACTATTTTCATCTTCAAATTTTCAATCCAATACTTAGCTACGCCGTTCTGATGAGGACCAAAGAGTCCGAAACACGTGTCAACGGCTGCTTCCATATAAGCGTGCTATACCGATAATTCTACTCCACTTCTTTAATGTTTTCCCATAACTAATTTCTTTGTTGTTAGATAAATAGTACCCTATTATTATTATTTTCAAACATTACGTAGGTAAAGGTTTCTTTGCTTTCCCTTACCATCTAATGATAACAATTTTGAATATTAATATTAGACTGAATAGCATATACAAAGCAGCCCTGTTTTTTCAATTTTTTCAAGTCAATAAATGTCAAAGAAATTTCAATTACGAATATCGTAGTGAAACGTCAATTCGAATAAATATATATATATATATATATATATATATATATATATATATATATATATATATATATATATATATATATATATATTATATATATATATATATATATATATATATATATATATATATATATATATATATATATATATATATATAATCTCTTGATAATTATCAGCAATAACAGGCTGGTTGAATCTTAAAAAACTCGATTTTATTAAAAAGTTGACGTTTCACTACGACGTAGTTTTTCAAAACTTTTGAAAAAATTGAAATTTCTTTGACATTTATTGATTTGAAAAAATTTGAATAGACAAATAAAAATTTTTTTCCGAATGTGGTTGTTCTTTGTTATTTATTACGTGCTATTCAGTCTAATATCAACATTCAAAATTGTTATCATTAGATGGCAAGGGAAACCACAGAAACCTTTACCTACGTAATGTTCGAAAATAAAAATAATAGGGTACTATTTATCTAACAACAAAGAAATTAGTCGCAGGAAAATATTAAAAAAGTAGAGCAGAATTATCGGTATAGAACGTTTATATGGAAGCAGCCGTTGACACGTGTTTCGGACTCTTTGGTCCTCATCAGAACGGCGTAGCAAAGCATTGGATTGAAAATTTGGAGATGAAAATAGTACAACAAATAAAAACCTCTGCTACGGAAGACAATCACACCTTTGTGGACTATTGTTTGAACACTCCGGTTTGGGAGATTTGGTCAAACTCTGCCACGGAGGCGATTAATCTCAGAACGAGTAAATAAACAATAATAAAGAAATTAGTCGCGAGAAAATATTAAATAAGTAGAGCAAAATTATCGGTATAGCCCGTTTATAATGAAATTTTTATTTAGAATTTCAAATCTTTTAAGAAGGTGCTCACAATCTAGAACAATGTTTGAAACTCTCAGCTTAAGTTTGGGATCATTGCCATATTTTCAGCTTGTCATATTTAATTATTTATTCGAATTGTTGTTGCCTGTGATCTATTTTTAATCTCTTGATAATTATTAGCAATAACAGGCTGGTTGAATCTTAAAAAACTCGATTTTATTAAAAAGTTTTTCAAAACTTTTGAAAAAATTGAAATTTCTTTGACATTTATTGATTTGAAAAAATAATTATCAAGAGATTAAAAATAGATCACAGGCAACAACAATTCGAACAAACAATTATATATATATATATATATATATATATATATATATATATATATATATATATATATATATATATATATATAAACATATCTCAAAATACAGACTACCTAGTGTATGAGATTAGAATTTCAAAAGTTTTCATATTCTTTGAGTCACATAGTATTGACATTATATATGAAAAGGAACGGTTACTATAAATTATATTTAAAATGAAATTTCAGGTATTTATGAAGAAATAATGACATGTTATTCAATTTAACTTGTAGAATTTAATCAATATTCATTTCATCAATATTTCTCTTTAAAATGAAAATGAAGATTTGTTTCAAGTTATAGCTTCTCCGAAGGATTTAAAAAAATGTAACATTCTACCTACCGATAAGTCTTCATAGAAACACCTTGTATAACATTAAAAGTTTGTGAAACACTTAAACTCTAACTCTAGATTCTCTCCCATTTTTTCGTCGTTCTCTATTTTTCAAATTTCGTTTCAATTTCAATTAAACGCAATTGAAGCGCGCTTTTTCTCACTAGTTTTCCGTAACGCTTTTCTCGATTTTCCGTGCGTTAGCGAAGACGCGACTGGGAAAAATTGCAGTTGTTAGGCCCGTGTTAGTTTGAAGTTTGGATATTTGACGCATGCGTTGTTTTGACTGAAAGGGTTATTTTTGGAGGAAGAAAATTTGGTAAATGGGTTCTTTATGAATCCAGTTTAAGTTCTTCATTATAAAGTTTCAATCGAAGTAGATGAAAAATAAGTAGAATGCACATCAGCAATATTTCTATATTTATATTTATATATATATATATATATATATATATATATATATATATATATATATATATATATATATATATATATATATATATATATATATATATATATATATATAAACTCATGGACAAAATTAACGCTTAAAATTATACTTATTTTTGAATTTGAAATAACTCTTTTAATTTTCAACCGATTGAAATGATTTTTTTGCTGATTGTAGAAAATTCATTGGAATTATCAAAAGCATTTTGAATTTATGTAAAAAAAAATTGTCAATGTATTATACCTGGTGGAATGAAACAATATTTATGTACCATAAATTATGAACACCCTGTGAAGTGAACTAAAGGCTACAAATTTTCTCTTTATAAATGAATAGCAAGACTAATTTGTTCTTGATATTTTGTTCCTTGATTCTGTCCTATATTTCCAAAGAAATCTCTACAATTTTTGCGACGTAAGTGAAGAGAAAAAACTAAAAAATCTTCATATCAAAAGCAACAATTATTGAATCAAAATTCAACATAAAGAAGTAACAAATTAATAACGCGTAAATTATTTATAATCTGCTGAGGAATGTTCTCCCATTTTGCAAAAACTATACGTCCCAAATCTAGAATGTTTATGGGAGCAGGTACATGACTTCGGACAGATTTTTTTAGAACATCCCAAAGATGCTTAATTGGGTTTAAGTTGGCACTTCGTAGAGGAAAGTCTAATTTTTGGCTGTGTATTCTGGCACCTACAATTTATTTCGTGAAGAATTCACTCTAGGTTAAATTTGAACAAAACTGCAGTGATTTCTTTGAAAATTTGTTATCTTTTATAAAGAGACAAATATTGAACTGAATCAAAACACAAAATATAGAGATTTAATTAATTTTTCTAATCATTTGGAAAGAAAAAATTTGTAGCCTTTAGTTTACCCCACAGGGTGTTTACCCTGTTATAATACATTGTCAAATTTATTTATACGAAAATTCAAAATGCATGTGATAATTTTAATGAATTTCGTGCAATGTGCCCAGAAATCATTTAAAATTGAAAGAGATATTTTGAATCAAAAATAAGCAAAACTTCAAGTGTGCGTCAATTTTGTCCATGAGTTTATATACATATATATATATATATATATATATATATATATATATATATATATATATATATATATATATATATATGTATATATATATATATATATATATATATATCTATTGAGTAAACGCGTTTCGTCACAACATTGACTTCATCTCGTATATATATATATATATATATATATATATATATATCTGTCTAAAACTTTATTTTTAAATTTCAAATTGTTTGAAGAGAATTTATTGCTTGGTAAAATGAAAAATATGAAAAACATCTCAATAGAATTTGGACGAAAGCCTTTCAGAATTTTGAACATCAAAGTTGCAGTTTTTTCAACTAGTTGTTATAGGGATACAATGTTCTATTAATAGATATTCTATTCTAATCTGGCTTATGTTTATCTAAGAAATTCTCAGAGTAATCCACTGATGTTTCAACTGGCTAAATAGAGTGCCGTCATAAACGACTAAATGTTGAAATATATTAAACCAACTATCATCAGTTTCTTGTTTAGAGCGAAAATATACTTCAAATATTTCGAAGGTTTCCACAATTTTCATTTTATTTATGTACTCGAAAGAACTGGAGAAGTTGGGCTTTCATTGTGAAGAAATTAATTGAAAAAACTCTACCGCAACGAGCTGCATTAAAAGATCATGTTTTTTCATATTAAAAAAAAATGTGCCCTTTTATGTTTGAACAATTTTTATTTCCTCCCCAGGGGATCAACTCCTCAACCTATTTGTACCAAAACCACATCCAAGGTATCATACGAAACTACATACTTACAAACTTTCAACCCTATTTCTATAGAATTGCGCCCTTTATCGTGTAAACAAGATTTATTTCCTCCTCCGTGGGGCCAACCCCACAACCAATTCAAACCAAAACCAATCCCATTCAAGATATCATACAAAACTACCTAGATACAAACTTTCAAGCCTATTGCTACAAAATTGCGCTTTCTGTCATGTAAACAAGATTTATTTTTCCCCCAGGGGGGTCAAGCCCCCAACCAATTCGAACCAAAAACAATCCCATCCAAGATATCATACGAAACTACCAATTTACAAACTTTCAACCCTATTGCTTCAAAATTGCGCCCGTTATCGTTAACAACGCTAAAATACATAAGCACATACATATATATATATATATATATATATATATATATATATATATATATATATATATATATATATATATATATATATATATATATATATATATATATATATATAGTGTGGAACAGCCAACTGGAACAAATTCGATAACGAATCAATGAGAGCGTGTTGGGAAAAACGCTTGGGCACGTCGATTTGTATTTTTAGATGCGCATTTTTTTCAAAAAAAAAATTATTATATAGGGTGTGTCATGTGACAGTGGCCGATACCAACTTTCTTATTTTAAATACAACCCCCTATATATTATTATTTTTTTGAATTCTTCAGAAAATTCTAAACATTCATGTACAATGTCCCATACCTATCTTCAACTACCAGATTAGCATGTTGCCAAGACGTTCGTGGCGAACATTTTGAAAATCTCTTACATTGAAATTAATGTTTTTTTGTTTTTTTTACATTATTTGTGAAATAAAATAATTTTCTTTTTTTAATATTCATTTTTGTAATAGGTACATCTGAAAACACTTAATATTTCCGAAACAGTTGAACATAGGTATGGGATATTGTACATGAATTATGTCTAGAATTTTTTGAAGAATCCAAAAAACTAATAATATACAGGGGTTTGTATTTGAAATAAGAAAGTTGGTATCGGCCACTGTCACATGACACACCCTATATAATTATTTTTTTTTGAAAAAATGCGCATCTAAAAATACAAATCGACGTTTCCAAGCGTTTTTTCCAACACGCTCTCATTTATTCGTTATCGAATTTATTCCATTTGGCTGTTCCACACTGTATATATATATATATATATATATATATATATATATATATATATATATATATATATATATATATATATATATATATATATAGAGATATATGAAATTGGGTTTTTGGTGGCAAGCATCATAAAAAGTCATGAAACGAAAAACTATCTTGGTCCTAGGTCCAACATTGCTAATCGCACCCATTTTAATAAGCAGGTTTTCAAAGTGAAAACCTACTAAAAATCAATGTAACTTCCATCACTTTAACATCGTCTGTCATTTTTAACTGTTCTAGTATCGTCGATTGTGTACTAGCGATGTTTTTGTTGGCTTGTCGCTATTCTTCTCAGAAAACACCCTAATTTGAATATCCAAATTCCTCATTTAATGTCTTCAATCGTTATTTCGTAGGAAAAATCCAAGACGTTCATGTAAATGAATACGTTGAATTCATAAAACGGAATTTGTTGTGGAAAATTGTTATCCGTGCCTTTATATTTCATGTTTTATTCATATTTTTCGGCAGAAGACATACGACAACTCATGCTCTTCACGTATAGTAATTTTTCATATGAGTCGTTGCGAGTAGTTGGGAAATATTTTTCAATTTTTCTCTCTAATTTCATAATCTCTCCAGTTTCTAAACTTTTTATTTCCAATAAGTTCAAGCGAAATAAATTGGTTCTGTACAATTTATTTGTTTGTCAAAATGTGTAATTGCATTTTCACAAAGAAGATTTTACCTACAGTGGGGTCAGAAAATTCAACAACATTAAATGAATGTACCTAAAATCGGATTGTCTAATTTTTCTCTTCAAATAGATGCCAAACATAACTTTTAAGATCATATAGTTCAACTTATACGAAGTTTCACAATACTTAAATCTAAGTCAACTTTCATCTTGTGTTTTTTGTATATGTAACTGGAAGATTTGATAATTTCATAATTTTTAGTATTATATTCAAATCTTTTAAGATAAGAAAATTCCTCCAAATAACTTGTTCATCTTCCTCTCTTGCGTTGGAAATGAAATCGACGTTAATTTAAAAAAATATATATTTTCCAAAATTTTATTTTACTAGCTCCTTCGCCATTTTGCACGTTGGTTGATAAAGTTTATTAATGTTAATTATAAGTTACTATTAAATTGAATTGGCATTCACTTGATGAAGGTTCATATTCATAACTTTATAAAGAAATAAAAAACTAACAGGTTAAGATAAAATCTATTGAGTAAACGCGTTTCGTCATAACATTGACTTCATCTCGTTCTAAATTATGGTATTACAAAACAATCTATACGAAAAATTGAACATAACAGAGGGGTTACTAGAGAAACTAAATAACAATAAGCAATTCATTCAGAGCCATTAGTAGGTACTTACATTGAACAGATTAAGGAGAGGAGAAGGGTTTACTTCAATCTGGTCGTTAACTAGGCTTCCGGAATTTTTATATTTATTGATGTATAGGGATTCCTAACAGTTAGTTTAATTTATTTATTTATTTATTTATCGTATGGCATTACAGCACCAGCAATTTAAAAGTATAAATGTCAGTGATCATGATATATATATATATATATATATATATATATATATATATATATATATATATATATATATATATATATATATATAAGGAGTTGGTTTCATGAAGTTTATTCACTTATATCCGAGAAAAGTAAAGCATTTAACAAATTGACATATTACTTGAGCAAACATTCCGAAAGCCTGAAATTGTTTCTTCATAAACAAAATTTCAAAGTTTCATATGAAACCTACAATAGCATCGGAAAATTGATTGAAAACAGCAAATCAAAAATTCATACAGATGAACGTACTGGTGTTTATACACTAAACTGTAACGATTGTGAAAAATTCTATATAGGACGTACAATTAGAAATTTCAAAACTCGAATACACAAACACCAACGTAGCTATACTAAGCAGAAAACTGACTCTAATTAAGTATGCGTGCCATCTTATTCAAGAAAATGATAACATTAATCACAATTATAATATATTACAGTTAGAAAAGTCACCACAAAACCAACTGTTGTGAATCCCTATATATCAGAATTATAAAAATTCCGGAAATCTAGTTAACGACCAGATTGTAATTTTGTAATACCATAATTTATTACGAGATGAAGTTAATTTTATGACGAAACGCGTTTACTCAAATAGATTTTATTTCAAACTGCGAAAAGTTAGTTTTCATTTCTTTATAAATTTATTATTATTATTATACAATTGGGAATCCAAATTATTACGCAAAGCTCGAGTCAATGGTTGGTGTTCATTAGAAATAGTTTTTAGATTTAGAGGATGAAATATTTTCAAACGGTAATATGAACTTTGTTGCAAGTTTATTTTCATTTTCCAATCTAAATATTTATCAACAATAAAATGAGATCAGATATCAATGATAAAATACATTGAATTTTCAAGATCCTTTCAGTTAAAAATGGTAGTTTTGATTCAAGATTCACAGATAAGATAGTAAAGAAATTATTATCTGATAAAAATATTGTCCTTCACGAAAATAACTTTCCATAATTTTGAGAATGTACAGTATTTTTGTTCGATATCTAATTATTTTTAAAACTTAACATCTTTCTCTATAATTTTTTTTTATATTTTCAAAAATAAAGGTACTTTACTCTTGACCAAACATGTTTTTTTGACGACTGCTTCAATTTAAAATCTGATTTTTTGTTTTAGAACATGCAGAACTTTTTCATATATAGCCAACTAACACTGCATATTAATATATATATATATATATATATATATATATATATATATATATAGGTATATATATATATATATATATATATATATATATATATATATATATATATATATATATATATATATATATATATATATATATATATATATATATATATATATATATATATATATATATATATATATATATATATATATATATATATATATATATATATATATATATATATATATATATATATATATATATATATATATGTATATAGTCATGATAGCTTAATTAATTATTTTTCCCATGTTTTCATGTTAATACTGTTATGTGTATGTCAAAGAAAGTAGGTATTAGGGGTGAATCTGATGGGTAGAATTGTAAAAAAATTAAAATGAGATCAAATAGAAATCCTGTATTTATATGTTATATCGAATGAGCATTATTAAATATATTATAAATTGTAGCTAGTCAAATAATAAAAAAGTTCTTCATGAAGATACGAATTAGTACAAAGTTTAAATTCATACAATTTATTCTTGTATCGGTTCATTTTGAATGTTCCAATGCAAATTTCAATAGCTTTTGGTGCATATTCCATGAAACATTCTGTTTATTGGAACTTTCACTTCACATAATATTCAAATGAAATCTAACGATATATTTATGAAAAAAAGCTTTGCTTTTTATATCATTGTAGATAACGGAGAATCCATACATATAGAATTTATTTTTATTAAAAACATTGAAATTTCCTATTCCACAAGACTCATAAAAAGTATGGAACGTTTCAACAATAATAAGATATTTTCAGGAAGTCGAGTAATATCCCACAAAAATTCAGAAAAATATAACAATGTCTAAATTGTATAAATGGTGGATGCGCTTTTTGAAAAATTCAGCTAAATTGAAGGAGCTCACACAATCTCTTGTGGAGTGGGTTTTTCAATTATTTCAAGAAATATTAATATTTTGCTAATTTACCTCTCGAAAATTTGATATTTTTGTATAACTGGCCCATATTTGTGATTATTTGCTGGGAAATTCTTGAGTCAACATTTTTTTTATTAATCATTTTTCGCCTGTTTATCTTCCTAGTCAAAGATAATACTTAAACAGATAAGGCGATGAGTAATGGTTTTTTATATTTGTAACTGAATATTTGATATTCAAGGTTAATTTGGGCAGAATCGTAATCAATTTGATAATATCTTTTAGAAAATACCAGATTGAAGTCTAAATGACGTAGGAGATAGGTACTATCAACAGCTGAGGGTTTATGTTAAAAAAATAAATTATTGAAAAATCAGACCAAACATATAGGATATTCCAAATTCGAATATGTTGTTTATTCAAGAAATATACCAAGAGTTTGTGGTTCCGTTTTACAAAAGGAAAACTTTATTCACAATTTATTCTGAGTGTAATTTTCATCATATTAATTATATCATTGTAACACTTATTCAGTTGTTTTGTTTGCTTGAAAAAGTGACTAAAAGTTGATTATTTCAAATGGAATGCCCTGTATATTATTGAAAATTCGGATAGCTGCTAGAATTTTCTTTTTATCGATGTATATCATACCTATATCTAACTAGTCAGGTTTCGGACTTATGAGCATTTATTTGTGAAAATATTCCCTGAACATGGTATCCCATTGGTAAGCATGCCATGATAAGATACTTTTGAGCTCAAACAGTAACTTTGTGACAATCTACTAATAATATTGATATTTCCGTCAGAAATTGCAAATTCCTTCAAAAACGATGTAACAAAACTCATCAAACGAAGTTCTCATGAATTATTATTTTTGGACAGTTTGAAAAAATTCAGGAGGACATGTAAAAGTTCAATAAAATGTATCCGAATCTACCGCCAATAAACTTTTTTTTACACGAATTCAGAACAATTTCAATGCGTATGGATAAAATTTAAAAAAACACCAAGAGTCTTGATAGTGGAAATATTGATATAAATAATTATAAAAAAGGAAAAAAAATTTGTTGAATGTTTCACAATATGTTCGAATCGCTGGCCGTTCATTTTCAAGTAGGTACTTCAAAATGCGGGAGCTGACTGATTTTGACGTGGCAGATATGACTCCATACGGATCCAAAGCTTCAAAAGTTTGGGTAATACTTTGTAACAATTTGTCTCTCGAACGCACGTTTATGTAGGTATTTGCAACTCCTGAGATGTCGAAAATAAAGATATTATTAGTAGGTTCCCAACTAACATTTTTTGGAGCTTAAAGTTTTATTAATCGGTAACGGATATTTATAAGAGGTTTATAAAGAACCTTAGCTTTTATAATAGTTTTTTTAGTTTTATAAAAAAACCATTGGTGTTACAAGTTTTATAAGACGTCCAGAAAATACCAAAATACTTAAAGTTTTATAACATTGCATCCAAAACGTTTCTGTTACCGTATCTATAAAACCTTTGGTGTTGGTTACTTATAGTTTTTTAAAAGGGTTTTATAGCGTTCTTAAAAACCTCATTATAAAACTTTTACTCTTGGGGTTTTATAGCTTACTTCGTGAAACCTTTACAAATCTTAAGGCACCTAATAAATATTCTACAGCTAGTCAAAACCTAAAGAATTTCATAAAACTTATAGGCCAACTTTTTCATAGAAGGGGCCGAAACTATATTTTTGAGGTAATGATGTTCGATGATTGTTTTCCGTGTTTTCTTAATGTTTAATCAGTAATCGTGGTTATTGTCTCTGATTTAATAATTTATTGTAAGTACCTAAATAAATATGCCACAAGAGAGTAAAAATTGGAAAAAGGTTAAATACAGTAGCAGCTTTTATAGAAAGTGTGCTTAAACCCGCGAGAATATTTTGCGAAGCACACCACCAGATGATAAATCACCCACAATTAAATTTACCAAAAATGATATAGACTAAAACGCAGACTTTCTTCAAGAAAATATATTAATATAACACTCGTTTCAAAGCTAATATAAATAAAAAGGACATTCAAAAGTGGGGTTATGCAATTGATATTTGACATTTGAGAACTGGTAGCTTTGAATTGGTTTTCCGGTTACTTCCAGTTTTTAGAAATACCTTTTTGGTAATAATCCCATAAGACACCTAGGTAAGTTTTATAAAAGTTTTTAAGGTGTTTATTATTACTTAAAGGCACAAATAAAACTATAAGTTTTTAAAAAGCGAAATGGCGAACATGGCGTCCTTTTGTATGGCGGCCATTTTTATGTTTGTGTTCGAATTGACATAAATATCCTCACAAAGAGGAAAAATATTGAATTTTAAGCAATATTACTGAAGCCTGAAGATGTATTTCTTCAAAAATATGGGATTAAGTAATGTTGGACAGCTTATTTGCAGAAAAAGGAATAATGAGACATAATTTTAATTTTCAGGTTTTTATAAAAATAAATTGTTAGAGAGCCAAAAACGGGGGCGCTTCAGTTTTAGGAATGGTAAAATGTAAAACTACTCGATAAATCTTTCGTGCCAAATAAAATTAAGTCCTCATTAAGTTGTTATAATACCTAATTGTTTAATATGCCATTTTCATAATATCAAAGTGAAAATCCATTGCTGTCAACTTTAAAGTAGAAGCAGAATAATAATGAGAAGGACTTGAAATAGAACATATTGTGAACAAACAATGTAGAAGGAGATGAAGCTAAAAGGGGTGGTTTATTTTTGGTGTTTATAAACACTATAGGTGAGGATGTTTTAATATTAAGGTTTTATAGCGGTAACGAAAATATATTCCTTGCCGCTATAAAACCTATTTATGTTTTATAAAGGTAACAACAACGTCTTAGTTACAAATAAGTGGAAAGTGAAAGTTTTATATGGTACTAATATTTAGTCACCGTTACCTTTATAGGAGTCTCCATTTAAGTGCTATAGGGTTTTTATAAGTGTAACTAAAACGTTTCGCGAACAATTGATAGGTTCTTAGGTTTTATAAAATAGGTAATCGAAACGTAACCTTTACCATTATAAAACAAAAAATGTTAGTTGGGTTGTCACAACGTTACTGTCAAATAGTGATCATGGCATGCTTACCAAATACCGAATAGGGATACCATGTTCAGAGAATATTTTCACAAATAAATGCTCATAAGTCCGAAACCTGACTAGTTAGGTATAGGTATGGTATACATAAATGAAAAGCAAATTCCAGCAGCTTTCCGAATTTTCAATAATATATAGGGAATTCCATTTGAAATAATCAACTTTCAGTCACTTTTTCAAGCAAACAAAATAACTGAATGTTTTTACCACCCTGTACTGAAGTAACGCAGATTAGGCTGAAGTGTAGGAAGCCCACAAGTATCACCAAACTCCAACCCAAATTTCGATATCATAGTATTTCTCAACTCAAAGATATCAGCGTTTTCATAGGTCTTGATTTCCGAAGAAAAAAAATTTTTATTTCGAAAACGGTAACAGATAGGTATAGGATAATATCAAGAAAAGTTATTGGGAAATTGTTGGAGATTCTAAAAATAATATTATATACAGGCTGTTCCATTTGAAAAATAAAAGTTGCTAATACCTACATACTTTCTAATAGAAGTGGCAACGCCGCATTACTAAAAATATTTTAGTTGGGTTGAGAATGTCCGACTATCAAAGAGCTTATACAGAGAGATATGTATAAGCTCTTTGCCGACTATGCCCTCCATTGAATTTTCAAATTCAATCGTTGAAAATTGATCCGTTGTATGGTTCTCCAGAAACGTCTAATGTACCATCCACCGTGAATCACCCTGTGTATATATATATATATATATATATATATATATATATATATATATATATAACTACTTTTTGATAATTATTAGCAATAACAGGCTTGGTGAATCTCAAAAAAACTCGATTTTATTAAAAAGTTTACGCTTCGTCACGACATTCGTAGCTTTTTCAAAACTTTTGAAATATTGAAATTTCTTTTTGATAAAATCGAGTTTTTTTTAGATTCACCAAGCCTGTTATTGCTAATAATTATTAAAAAGTTAAAAATAGTTCACAGGCAACAACTGAGTCCTCGGTAGACTAGCGGTAAGGAGTACCGCTTGTAAGCCGAGGATGTGGGTTCGAGTCCCACCTTGCTCTTGGGTGTTGTGTATGTCCGGAATTTAGTGGTTCTATTTATGATAAATTGTTGGGTAATGTACATCGTTTACAAGCCCATTGGCCGTTCGGAACCGGCGTTAAACTGTAGGTCCCTCGAGATAAAAAAAAAAAATTCAAATAAATTATATAAAGGGTGATTCACGGTGGATGGCACATTAGACGTTTCTGGAGAATCATACAACGGATCAATTTGCAATTTAAAAATTAAATGGAGGGCATAGTCGGCCATTCTCTACACAACTGAAGTATTCATTATTATATATACATATATAAGTATATATATATATATATATATATATATATATATATATATATATATATATATATATATATATATATATATATATATATAGATATATATAGATATATAGATATATATATATATATATATATATATATATATATATATTTATTATCAGGGAAAAAACAACCAATGAGGTAATACTGTTTAATCCTCAAATAATACTGAATCCAGCCTCGTAAAAAGTATTAAACAAACATGACTCACGAGATAAGTTGAAAGTGTAAATGTGAAGTTAGAAGTGAGATAAATTTAAGACAGACAAGTTCGTTGCGGTGATAACATCTCGTTAACAAACTTTTGAATAGATAATAGTGAATCAGTGAAATCTAGCTCAAGGTCTCAACTACCTCTAAGTTTTATCAACTGTACAATCACATTGAAGATTTTTCAAACATATTTGATTTCTTTGGAATAACCAAAATGCCCGAATGTCATCATCACCACCACCATCATGATTCTGGGTGTTGCGGATGTTGCTGTCAGTTTATTAAAAATATTTTGTGCTGCTTGTGCATTTGTGAACTGTTGGCATGTCTTGGGTGTGAAGATTGCTGTTCTTGCGGTTGCAGTGTTGACCTTTGAGGATATTTGGATCATAATTATAAAGAAACATGTATATTACAATATAAAATATGATAGATGTTGGTTTTAATGATAGTATTTTTTTTATTCACAAAATAAATGTTTGTTCTACATATCAGGCTGATTAGTAGGAAAAAGTTTCTAATAATGAACGTAACTGAATTGAATTGGCATTTATTTGGTGAAAGGTCATATTCATAAGTTTATAAAGAAATAAAAACTAAGTGTTCACAGGTTGAAATAAAACCAACAATAGCATTGGAAAATTGATTGAAACATCAAATCTAAAATTAATAAATTGAACGTACTGTTGTTTATATACTCGACTGTAGCGATTGTGAAAAATTCTATATAGGACAATAAGAAATTTCAAAACTCGAATACACGAACACCAACGTAGCTATATTAAGCAGAAAATGGGCTTTAATTAGGCGTGCCATCTTATTCCAGAAAAACATACCTTTAATCACAATTATAATATATTAAAGTTAGAAAATAGTCTCCACAAAACCAACTGTTGGGAATCCATATACATCAATAAATATAATAATTCCGGAAGCCTAGTTAACGACCAGATAGAAGTAAACCCTTCTCCTCTCCTTAATTTTTTCAATAGACCTACCAATAGCTCTGATTGAATTGCTTATTGTTATTTAGTTTCTCTAGGAACCCCCCTGTTATATTCAATTTTTTCGTATAAATAGATTGTTTTGTAATACCATAATTTAGTACGAGATGAAGTCAATGTTATGACGAAACGCGTTTACTCAACCAATTTTTTTATTGCAACCTGTGAAAAGATAGTTTTTATTTCTTTGTAAAGTTATTATAATAGTTATTAATGTAACAAGGCCGATATGTAGCAAATAATGGATGAGGTTGGATATTGTAATCCGAGGCGCAGCCGAGGATTATAACTAACCGAATCCGTTATTTGCGTATCGGCCGTGTGTCGTTGAAAATTTTTCGTAATCCCGTTGAGAGAATATATTTTGATTCCGAAGAAAGAAAAAACCCCGTACCTCGCAATTCTAAACGTAAATCCCAACGTCGTGCACTCTGTTGTCATGGAACAGTTTGACAGTTTTATAAACAACGTCAGTTTTTTGTGTTCTCAAGTTCACTTTAACGACGACCATGGATGAAATTGATGAAATTGAGGAACAAAATCAAATTCCTTTAGAAATATTGGGAGAATCATGTGCAGTGCAGCGAGTGTTGATTAACTGCCGAAAATAACTCAAGAGCGATATCAAAAAGAATATGAAAATTTTGAAATGTGGCGTAAAAGCAAGAATGTAAAGGTGGTTAATGAAGATGTATTATTAGCCTACGCGAAATGAAAATCAGAGGTTTATTCTCCCAACTCGCTGTGGACCAAGATTTCAATGTTCTTATTGTAAGCAGAATGATGTTTTGAAATAAATATTTGAACAAGTGATTTCTTAACGGCCGCCGGCCGTTATGAAATTATAACGGCCGGCGGCCGTTAACACTGACTTTTCAATTGTCATCTGAATACCGTTAAATCAAAATAACAGTATGGGATTACGAAAATATAATTTCTGTATTGATTTCAAAGATTGATTTTTCCTTGAATTTTCAGCATTACCAATGAAGTGACAATTGAACTACTGTAGACATTTCAGTTTCTTCTGAAAAATGAAAATACTAGGGTGGTTCAATATGTTTGTTTTTAATTTTGTGAGAATATTGTGGAATACAAGCTCCTCGCGATAACGAACTGTCCATCTATTTAGAATTCGATTATTTTTCTATTTTCAGCACTGTTATCTTGTTTGAATAATCTCATAAGTTTTGGAATGTTTGTCTTTCTTTTTTATCAACGGGAGATAAACGATAAAGTGGAAACAAATACATATCAGTTTACGTGAAAATGCATAGAATTGACGGTATCTTGATTGACATATTTTTCTCCTATGAAATTCCACCGATCTTCTCCATAAGTTACTGTCACTTTGCAATTTCTGTCTAATTCTTCAAATTAAGAAATCAATTTTTATAATATTTTTTTAAAATTTGAAATAATTAATTTCATTATTAGTCAAATGAAGTAAAACACTAGGCTTGATTCAATTAATAGTTATTTATGTACCGAGTGCGTTATAGGTATAGATTCTAACGCCCGATGGGCGTTAGAAACTAGTAACGCACGTGGTGCATACAAGATTTTATTTTTCACGAAGAAATTATTTTATTATAATGAAAAATCGATTTTAAAATCGGTTCATTGCTCCTATACTTTCCATTTTCCTTCTCATAGTAGGCATGTCATTTGTTGATATTTTGACGTTTGTGAATATTTTTGTCATTATATTCAGTGAATGTCATTGCTGCTTTCTTTGTGTAGTCTTATAGAAATAATGGAAATGAATTTACCCAAGAATATCATAGAAAATGCAGCCAAAACTGCGAATAACTCATTGTCTGAGAGATCCAGAGTCGTATACGACAAGGATTATGAAGTATTTAGTCAATGAAGTATTTAGTCAATGCTTCATTTCTACAATAGGCATGACGAAAGTATCAAAAAATTGTCGATTTAATGCTTTTAGGGGAAAATTCATATTGAAAAGAATTTAAAACAAAGCTTTAGTTTCATTTAAAAAATTCAGATTATTAAGATTTTCAATAAAATAAAACATTAAAATACTGCAATCCGCCATTCTGACTGAAACACCAATCACAGCGCATGACGTCACGCTTAGGTAAACTCCGCTGTCAATAATCCTCAATCATTGTGTTTTATTGCTGTGAATACCATTTGGATTGATTTGTTATTATTTTACGTGTGGTTTATCGACTCCACACTACTATAATAATGGAACCAAGCTTTGTTAAGGCAAATAGCTCAAATTTGCCCAGGATTGATGTATTAATGTTGGGCGATTTCCTCCCAAAAAATGGAGAATTTTTCGTCTGAGTTTAGAAACGTGAGAATTTCCTTGTAAGTAAATTGCATTTATCTTTACCCTAGATACATCCAATTTAGATATAATCAAACCCGTTTCGAACTATTGCAAGTTTATGTTACTTTCATAGGTTATTTTTATAATAAACTTGCCATTGTTTATTTTGGAGGTTAGCTCCCTCACAGCTTGTAAGATGCTATTTAAGAGTTAATAACATTTTAAGACCCGATAAAACAACTAAATTTCTGTAACTAATAAGCGCCTACTGGTACTAGTAGTATTTTTCCTCATAGAAAACACCTAAAATCTGATGAATCACCAAGTCAATGTGTATGTATTTGTTCTAATTAATTTCAACTATTTTAGGTCTTTAAGAACATCATATGGTGATGATGCAATCAGTTATACGTAACTGAAACGGGAAGGAAACATTTGTACAGTAAAGTGCAAGATTTGCCCAGAGCAAATATATATATATATATATATATATATATATATATATATATATATATATATATATATATATATATATATATATATATATATATATATATATACAAAGAGGAGATTTATCGCGGGGAAATATTATATAAAACAAAAGCAAAATTATCGGTCTAGCCCGCATATGTCGAAGCAGCCGTTTACACGTGTTTCGGACTCATTGGTCCTCATCAGTACGGCGTAGCCAAGTATGCGATGGAAAACCTGGAAATGAAACAGCAACAACAAGCAGAATCCTTTGCTTCGGAAGACAATCACACATTTGTGGTACATTGTTCGATCTCTCCGGTTTGGGAGATTGGTCTAACTATGTAATCGCCTCCGTGGTCATAGTTAGACCAATCACCACACCGGAGAGATCGAACAATGTACCACAAATGTGTGATTGTCTTCCGAAGCAAAGGATTCTGCTTGTTGTTGCTGTTTCATTTCCAGGTTTTCCATCGCATACTTGGCTACGCCGTTCTGATGAGGACCAATGAGTCCGAAACACGTGTAAACGGCTGCTTCGACATATGCGGGCTAGACCGATAATTTTGCTTTTGTTTTATATATATATATATATATCTATATATATATATATATATATATATATATATATATATATATATATATATATATCGTTCGGGTTTGGGCGTGCGAGCTTTAATTACTTATTTCTTATTATTTTTTTGTTTGGAACATGTACAAATACTTTGCTGAGTGTTCTTATTGATGTGTTTTTACACTGCGGTACTGCACACCACTCAAAATTTTTGGAATTCATTTTTATCACACGAATAAATTTGATGTTTTGTTTACTTTCTTCGCTACGCATAGACACAATGATATGTTTACCTAAGCGTGACGTCAGACCGACGCCATGACAAATGCGAGCTATTTTCGCGCGCTATTGAAATAATATTAGAAAAATGGCTTTAAACTTCGTTAAACTTAAGTTTATTACCGAAATGAAGGTTTTTTCGTGAATAGTAAATGTGTACCCACATTAAGGAAGAGTATTTCAAAATCATTCTTCACGCCTACTAGCGGGCGTTATGATCCATAATGCCCGTGCATAACACCCTAGGGCATAATGAGTGTATTTATAGCGACCGTATCTAAGGTTAAATCAACAAATAGTATACAAGTGAAAAATAAAATTAGTTTATTACCTCGACATATATTTCGGGCTATTAAACCATTATCAAGAGCTGATGATCAACTAAAGTTGAAAATGTAACAATGTACCTATTTATAATACTGCTTTTATGGTTGGGGAAATACTAAGTTCTATTTGATCATTATATGGTATTATGTATAGTGAAGAATATGTTCTTCGAGCTTACCAATTTAATCTCCAATGCCTCGAAAAGGTCCATCCTCTTACCTTTGCTCAACGAAGGTTATATTTTTGGGTTATCTTAATCTCTAAAATGGTTGTTTATAATACAATGTTCTGATGCCGATGTTTCTACCAGTTTGACCAATGTAAAAAGCATCACCAATCAGTAAAGTTTGTGTTATGTACATCAGATTTCTAAAGACTGTTTATCTGTCCTTATTAATAATAATAATACACACACACACACACACATATATATATATATATATATATATATATATATATATATATATATATATATATATATATATATATATATATATATATATATATATATATATATATATATATATATATATATATATACTAGCTGACCCGGCAAACGTTGTTCTGCCATATAAATTATTTTTATCTATCTATCTTTCTATCTATTCATCTATCTGCCGATGTATATCTACCTATCTAACTATCTATCTATCTATCTAGATAGTTATCTGTCTTTCTATCTATCTATCTACATATCTATCTAACCCGGCAAACGTTATTCTGCCATAAAAATTATTTTTATCTATCTGTCTTTCTATATATTCATCTATCTGCTAATGTATCTCTATCTATCTATTTAGATAGTTATCTATCTATCTATCTATCTACATATCTATCTATCTATCTATCTGACCCGGCAAACGTTGTTCTGCCATATAAATTATTTTTATCTATCTAAATAGATGTTGATCGTAGAGGGGTGAAAATGTAGGGTTGTATATATTTTTGAATGCTGTATCATAAAAAAATAGAAGAGAAAATGTTGTCAGAAAAATAAAGAAAAAATTAAGGGGTGGACTACCCTTAACATTTAGGGGGATGAAAAATAGATTTTGTCGGATTCTCAGACCTAACCGATATGCACACAAAATTTCATGAGAATCGGTCGAGTCATTTCGAAGGAGTTTAACAAATAAAAATAAGGGTTGATCGTAGAAGGGTGAAAATTTAGGATTGTATGTATTTTTGTATGCTGTATCATAAAAAAATAAAAACAAAAAATTTTGTCTAAAAAATTTAGGGGTGGACTACCCTTAACATTTAGGGGGATGAAAAATAGATGTTGGCCGATTCTCAGACCTATTCAATATGCTCACAAAATTTCATGAGAATCGGTCAAGCATTTTCGGAGGAGTATGGGAACGAACATTGTGACACGAGAATTTTATATATAAGATATATATATATATATATAAGATATATATATATATATATATATATATATATATATATATATATATATATATATATATATATATATATATATATATCATCGAACCAAATGAGCTGACATTTGGTATATGGAATTAGGTTCGGGGCAGAACGAAATTATCAAAGTTTGGGTACATTTTTCCAAGCATCGTCATTTTTACTTGTTTTACTTTTTTTTTATATATTAATAATAATAAATAATAATAATAATAATAATAATGTTTATTTGAGTTTTAGTGAAATAAAATAATACATGAATAAGCATTACAAATAAACATAATACTCACAAAAGTAAAAATAAAGACACTTGTGCGTGAGTTACATCTCTAATATGTTGATGCAAAAATATTCCAGAATGCTATAATCATTCGACTCCAAACTAAATAAAATTTCTTCTGTTGAAAAAAATATCCATCTCTCTTCTTCCAAAATTGAATATCCATTCTTTGATTCTATTTTTGAATGTTGGCAATCTAACTGAATTTCTGATGTCAATTGGTAGGCTCCTATAAATTAATGGTCCAAGATAGGTATAGGTACGGAGTCCAATTGTTTTTTTAACCTGGGGTACGAAAAGTGAGCAAGAATTTCTCACATTATACCCATAATTCACTTTTTGATCGTGATTTCTATTTCTGTGCATGTAAACCAGAAGGGCACAAGCAAATAACTGATGTACAGAAAAAACCTGGGCCAAACTGAACAATTCATCTGACGGATATGAAATACTCTTCCCAAAAATTGTTCTCAAAGTCCACTTTTGCACCACTTCAACTCGATTTAAATAGCACTCAGCTAAACCTCCCCATGCAATAATCCCATAAGTTAGATGAGGTGCAACTAACCCATAGTATACTTTTTTTAATTCTCGTACAACACAAAATTTTTTTAAGAATAAAAATTTTGACAGAAGCATTCTGACCTTTTTAACAACAGCTTCTGACTGAGCATCCCATCTTAGATGGCTATCGATTACAAGACCAAGATATTTTATTGTGTCTGTCTTGTTGACAACATATTTATTATTTTCAAATTCTATTTCTAGGCTATTGTATGCTGGTACGTTGTTGTTGTTACTCGAAAATGGAACAAACTTGGTTTTTTCTATGTTCAAGGTCAGCTTCTTCCATGCAAGAAATGCCATTAATTTGGCAAAATCATCTTCCGATTTTTTTAAAAGTTATTCCCAGTTGCATGCTTCAATTAAAATGACTGTATCATCCGCAAAGCTTATCACGCTGCCCTCCAGTTTCAAGTAGAATATCTCATTCACATACAACAGAAAAATTATTGGTCCCAGAACAGTCCCTTGCGGTACGCCGCAAGTTACAGCTCTTTCTGAACTTATAGTTTTCCCAATCTTTACATGCTGATGTCTATTTTCTAAGTATGATTTCATTAATTCATATGAAACTCCCCTCCAGCCCAAACGCTCTAAGGTCGCAAGTAGTTCAATGTGGTTCACCGTATCAAAAGCTTTTGCCAAGTCTATAAAGATATCAATAGCAGGAATATTTCTGTCCATAGCTTCTGCTACCAAGGATACCAGCTCAGCAATTGCTCCCTCAGTACACTTAGATGCTTGGAAACCAAACTGTTTTTTAGATAGCAACCGATATTTATCAACAAAACTACATATGCGATATTTTAAAATTTTTTCAAATATTTTTGAGAGAACTGACGTCAACGATATGGGCCTGTAATTTCTCATGTCTGTTTTATCAGCTCCTTTATAAATGGGTACTATTAATGCAGTTTTTAAAACCTCAGGAAAAATACGTTTATTGATACTACAGTTAATGAGGTAGGTTAAAGGTTTCGCTATGTAAGCTGATATACTTTTGAGCGTTTCTGCCCTGAACCCATCCAATCCTGGCGCTTTGTTGCGTTTGAAACAAGTTATTATATTTGTTATTTCTAATTCATCGGTTTCGCTGAATACAATTGAGCTAGGATTTCTATATGTATTGAAACACATGTGTTTGACATCAGTCATTTTACTCGCTAATTTAGCACCTACATTAGAAAAGTAGTCATTGAACTTCTCTGAAATATGCTGTTCATCCACAATTTCCTGTTCGTCCTTTCTTATCATTGAAATTTCTACAGAATTATCATATTTGTTTTTAACTAAGTTCCATAGGCCTCTAGAATTATGTTTATTTTTATCAATTTGAGAACGAAAATAGTTTCTTTTCGCTAGCTTAATCAGTGACTGTAATTTATTCCTATAAAACCTGAATTCTGATATTTTTTCTATGTTATTTGGCATTTTCAACATTTCTTTATAGAGGTAAGTTTTATGCTGCAATGATTTTATAATACCAGCCGAAATCCAAGGACTTCGTTTTCTATTTTTACGTTTTATTCTGATGATTTTGGTAGCCTCACTTATTAGTGTTTGTAACTTGTTTGAAAACAGATTCCATTTCTGGTTTATATCTACAATTTGATGTAGACAACGCCATATTGACAAAGACGACATATTGAGCGGTGTTAGTGCAGTAAGAGATATTCAAATTATAATATACAAAAAATGATGTCAATTTTACATAAGTTATAATATTAAATTTCTATTCGATTTCTTTCGAAAACAGAAAAACTTGTTTTATAGTTACATTAAAATTATTCGTTGTGATACTATTATCATTTGATTGTGGATTATTTGCAACAATCTGTATTTAAATTTCAAATGAGAATTGAATGTCGTACAAAAAATTCATCTATAGGGGTTACAACAATTACATTACAAACATTCTATTGAAACAGTCTAAAATCAACGATATCGTGAATTTTTTAGAACGAAGTTCCTTACGGCAGGCTTGGAGGAGATTTTGCTGGGCGACCAAACTGAAAAAAAAGTGAGACTAAAACCGTAAGAAAAACATATAACGGAAGTACAACCCGCATGCGTAATTATTTCTTTATCTTTCTCCTTCTGCCACGACATATACACAGTGCCGGATTAAGCCAGCGCGGGGCCCGTAGCAAATTCGTCCAAGCCCTTGGTTTCCTTTAAGTTCTCAAGTTTATGGTACTAAACTCAGATTAGAGAATAAAACCGACAATCCGGAGCGGCTATGTAGGAACACGTATATCTGTGTGTGTGTGTGTGTGTGTGTGTGGTGCGTGTGTTTGAGTAATGATACCAGTATTTGAAATAAACTCCCTATATATTTTTATTACTTTTACAAATCAAATTATGTTCATTATTCCCGTTTCTGACTTATTAATCGTTGAAACTAGTCCATAAGCTTTATTACGACACTCTTCTTCTTGATCCACGTTATTGAAAATATCTTCCAAAACTTGCTAGTAGTAATAAAATCGCATAAAAGTGCCTTCGTAGCATCAGCTTGGGTTGACCACCTAGTGTCCGATAACCTCTTTAAAATCGGAATTTTTGAAGTAGAATCTTTAAATGCGTTAGTAAGACGATCCAATCGATAGGTAGAAGCGAAAAAAATGTATAGAGGTTTTTAACGAAATCGAATTAAAGTAGTGCTTCTATACAGCAGTCTGCAGCGCACTTATGTGCAAAACAGGGAATGTATTCTACGTAGTTATTCATTTCCTTAATTCAGGCTTGTGTGCCGGTGTATTTCCGGCATTATCGTAGCTTTGCCCACGACAAAATTTGATATTAATGCCACTCTCACTCAAGAAATCTATTAGACTTTGAGCCAGCTGTTCAGCAGTATGACCTTCCATGACCAAGACGTAACAAATCGCTCCACTGGTCCAGATGGCAGAACATAGCGCACTATCAGAGTCAGTTGGTCTACATGCGATATATCTGGAGTAGAATACAATGAAAATTAGTAGTATTTACACCTCTTAATTTCGCTAATAATTTGATCCAGTATGCTTGATGCAATTAACTCTTCTATTGTATTTCAAAAACGATGTTGAATGAGTTGCTTATAGCAAGCGCTACGTCAGCAAAAAACAGTACCTAATCGAAGCTCATTCAAAGACTCGAACGACTGGAAAGACTCGAACTCAAAATAATTTTTTTAAGGATTGCTTTTAACAGTTTTTTACGTTGTGCCAAATACGAATGTAGGTATATCAATTTCTAATAGTTTAATAGTCAATAGAATCCTATTTTATTTGTTGGGGTTTTACGACTAGCTGGATCGATGACAATATCAGGGAATTCCCCTGTTAGATTTGCATTGTGGTAAAACTTTAAATTATTGTTGTAGATTTTGCACCAACGTTTCCCGTGGTAGGTATTATACAAAATATACCTACGATATAACCTGACGAAATCGAGTTTTGGATTCTCAGGTCGGAGTGAAGGATAGCATAAGCTCTTCGCGATATTTTACGCTTATCTAAACTCATTTTTCTTTGGGTCTGACAGGCGTTGGAGCGCGGGGCCCGTAGCATTTGCTACTCTTGCTACGTGGCTAATCCGGCACTGCATATACATGAAATTCTTGTCTGAGCACGTGGTGTATACTTACATTATAAATTCATTTTACTCGTAAAAACACGTTTGTTTTCGCATTGTTTGTAAATCTTCAATACGATATTAAATATAATAACAATGGTAAGTGAACTAACAAGTGACTTAAATGAAACTGACAGTGATAATAGTGGGAAATAAATTAGCGAAATAAAATTAAATACGTAAATATAAGTTTACAAATATAAGTTAATGTACCTACATGGTTAATATTGTTAATACAACTTACATGTTTACATAATATGTATTCTACACTATCAATACATTATTTATTTTATTTTAATTATTATTATATTAATAATTATATTATAATGTCGAATCCGAAGGAACTTTGCTCCTACCTGGTATCCCATGACACTAAACCTTTTTTCATATTACTCGTCATTATTTGAATTGTACCTACGTAATAATTGAAATATCATGAGAAATCCCTGTTTTATTCATGGAAAACCCGTAATTTTCTGAGTGATAATCTGAATGATAGGTACACTTGTGAAATATATCTAATCAGAGTATTTTTCCCAGTTTATCTGAAATTATAAAGATTCGTTACAGTCCGATAAAACCGTTTTGCTAGTTTGCTCGCTTTGCACATTGGTTTTCAAAATAAATATCAGTCAATTGGTGGCTGATTTTGTTGACAGTGAAAAGCGTCCGTAGTAGCAGAAAATATTCATCAGGTTTCCTGAGAAGTGGAAATGGAGATGTCCGATCAAGATAAAGAGGAAGATTTCCAGGAATATCTTCGCAATCCTTACCTTTACCATTGGAAGCGTAGGAGACCGTTGGAGAAATTCCTATCATACATGGCGAATCGTTCTATGTTGAGAGATATGTTGCTTATTGAGAAATATGAGAAGAAGGCACGTTCGAAATGTACTGGAATAATACACGAAAAGTCGGGGTTGCATTAAAATGTTACTACAATTTCTTGTGTGAATTTATCCTGTAATAAATTGTTACATGCAGATATGGTACTGTGTATTATTATACCTAGATACTATTAGAAGTTTTCTATTAAATTGATTTTATTCCTCAAGTTTAATGTTTTCTCTGTGCTGTATTTGACTTATTTTTTGTTTATTTGGATAAACCGGTGATAGAGAGTTGAAAAAAGACAATTTGTACAAATAAAATAAACTTGAAGTCATTCTTGGTCAATAATAAAGAAAAATCTGACATCGGAGAAAACAGTGGTGTTTACAAAATATTTTGCGACGAATGTCCTGTTTTCTATATTGGACAGACAGGAAGTAGTATAAACATTCGTGTTGAAGAAAACAAAAAGTTTTAAATTTAACAAAATAAAAATACCACTGGCTTCTCCGAACATTGTATGAAATCTAATCATTTCAACCCAATTGTTGCATTCAGGGAACAAAGGAAAGCACCTTGACCTTCTTGAAATAAGTTCTGCCCATAATAGTAAATTATCCCTTGTAAACGAACAAATTAATTTTCAGGTATCACCTTTAATTTTGTCTGTTTTATAAAATAAGATATAATACTCCGCTGTAGTCAGTCTTGATAATGAGTTCATAACTCGAAACATCACGACTATCCTTTACTGCTGAATACAGTATCTAAATATTTTTATATATTGAAACTTAAGCCACGTGTGTCTTATTTTAAAGTTTAAACTTCATTCTTTATGATGTTTCACCAAGTGATGTGTGAGAATTCAATCTCTGTTATACCGGGTGGCATTTTTGTATCGAACGTCCAGCCAACACCTCCTATACTAGAAGGCCGGGAAACTGGACTAAAATAAATCCAAGATGGCTACTTAAGTAGTCAGTTAGCTTGTGTGGGGATATTGTTGATAAACATATTTTGGTGTGAATTGAAGCAATATTTTGATAACTATTTTGTCAAAAAAACTGTGAATTAGTTTCAAACGTGTTTGTTAAACTTTTGTGCATATATTATGTAAAATTGTGGTTGTGTGGTATAAAATTTATTGGAAATTAGTGAATAGAATAATATGGTTTCTTGTGTGCCCAAATGTAGGGGCAACTACGAAAACGGGCCCAAAGTGTCAGTATTTTAATTCCCGAAAGATGCAGCATTAAGGAAAAAGTGGATTAATGCCATATAAAGGGAAGAATCTTTTATTCCAACAAAATACACTCGGGTAAGTTTAGTTTGTTTTGTAAATAGTCGGGTCCGACCGTAGGTAATCAAATGAAACATAGTAGAGTTATTTGTGTCAGCTACTCGTGTGAGCATACACATTAAAAAGAACAAAAAAAGGTTAATTATAGATAGTTAAATATTATTCAACCTTATATTAATGTCTAAAAATAAAACAGCAAAGTAAAGTACTTAGTTAAAATGTAGGGATAAACAAAATATTTACAACTTTTCTTTTTTATTTTAAGGTATGTGAACTTCACTTTAAGGAAAGTGATATTGAAAGGAATACGAAACATGTAATTGAGTCAACAGAAGAAATAATAGTATTGCCACTAACACGTATTCGTTTAGTAAAAGGTTAGTTTTATTGATACATTTTGGTATAACATGATTTTAAGTACACATGTATTTTCAGATGCAGTGCCATGTATACTGCCTAATTGTCCTGATTATTTGTCAAATCCGCATACTTCTCAAAGAGATTGTCCTCATTCTAAAAGACAAAAATTAGAATATTATTTAATTTTGGAACCACATCGTTCTTTGGAAGACAATTTAAATTCTGTCATAGATATCTTAATGGTAGTAGCAGATCAAGAGCCTGAAAATAAAGATTCCATAATATTTTTAAAAGAACAAATGAATTTGCTTACTTAAAGTTAATTCCAAATTTAGATTACAATATTACGATATTACAATTGATATTACATTAACATTAATCTATATTCATTATATTATTGTTTTGAGAGAAATGAAGAATTGAAATTATTCAATACTTATGTTTCTGTTGCAAACTGTATTTTTGAATAAATCACATTAGTGTATCCTAAATTTTATTTCTCATTGTAAATATTGCATACCTACTATCTCGTCATAGAGTACTGTTACATATTGATCCGAAGACCAGCACTAGCTGATTCGGGATTTTGTTGTAACTATTTTGTATAGATGTACTCTGTTTTAATTTATAAGTTTTTCACTTTGTCATATTGAACATGTTAATAAAATCATTTAAAATATAGCTGCGAGATAGTCTTATTTTGTAGCATTTTGTTTTCAATTTCACCTCATGCTAAAGGTTTGGAAAGTATAGGTAAATGTTTGTTTTTTTGTCTTTAAGGTGTAATCTTAAAGCATATTTTTGTAATTTCTTAGATACCTGGCAGGCTCCCAGTACCATGTATCTATTCGACACAGGAAAATCAAGCAGACCTTTTAAGAAGCACAGCATTTCGCATCACCTTTTATAAACTACAAATAGAATTTTTTAATGGTCACAATTGTCCTAAACACGATGAAGAATCTATTTTAAAATTGCTCTTTAAACCAGCAACTACAATTTTGTTAAAAAATTATCTTAAAAAACATAATGATAAAACCAGTACAAAGACAATGCCCCATTTAAAAGAGTGAAACCACAAAACAAGTCAAATTAAACCCTTAAAAATTATTACAAACTTTATTTAGTTATTGTTAACATGATCAAAAACATTTAAATATTTACTATAACAAAATCTATAAATATTTCATATAATGAATTTAAAATACCCGCTGACTACTTCATGCGCCATCTTGGATTCAGCTTCCCGGCCTTCTAGTATAGGAGGTGTTGGTCCAGTGCACCGCAATCGGGTAACGTCGTATTAACCGAGGCCTGTCTTAAAACGAGCATCCGATATCCCGATTTATTTTCAAGCTACCGTACGCTTGATACTGGATATCTGCATAATTTTCACTTAAACTATAGTTACTCCAACCTCCAACCGAGGAAGCCAGACAATATGTGTTTAAAAGAGTCTATCATTGCCAGTTTGAAACAAAAACAAATAAATTGAAAGAAGGTCGAAAGAGGGAATATTCCTCAAGAAATATTAATTGTCCAGCAGAATTACTAATCTTTATTAAGAAACAAGTATTTCATCCCCGAACCAAGCTTGACCATGTTGACAATTTGCTTGAAGAATGTAAATGTATAATTACTATTAAAAATGATTACAACCATACAATAAATAGTGTGGCAGCTTTGACAAAAAGACCAATAGGGAAAGAAACAAAGAATGAAGTTTTTTAATTGTTAGAAAAGGGACATTCAGTTGCTTCAGCTCATAACAGTTTCTGCTTCAGTAAAATGGAAGAACTAGGCGACAAATATGATGAAGTTGTATGCGACAGGCACTATTTTCCATCTAAAGAAGATTTTTCCAACTTAGCAAGCACGAAGAAAAGTCGGATGCCTTCTCTTGACACTTGTGTGAATAATAATATTGGACTCGGTGACAATAAATTTGCAAAATAATTTTTTTTGTACTTCTTAGTATGAATAGTAGGCTGCTACTCTGTACAGTATGTCCGTGTATTTTTTCGTTCACCATATGCCATTTTTTCAAGGTACATTTTAAAATTTATTTTGTAATATAAATATTTTTTTTAGTTCAGCAGTAAAGTGTGATTTTTTCTTTTTTACGAAATTTGGTTTACTACTGTTTTATTTACCTATAATCCCTTTTTCGAGCCATAGGTCATTGTTTAGGTAAAACACAATTCCGCGTAAATTGCACTGTAATAGTATAGTACATAACCTTACTCATTCAGACTTTTGATGATTTCAGTATTCGTAAGCGTGGTAATTGTCTGTTAAACATTGAAAGTGAGGCGGAAATCAACCAATATTTGATCCTGTCAAACTTTCAGTGCTAGTGCGTCGTGGGTGAGAGTTATAGCAGTGAAGTTTTATATAAAAAATGGTGTTGATGTTAGTATTATTGTGCAAAAAAGTTATAAACATTATGTATATTATTAAATATTTTTTATGGTCCTTTTTGAAGATCGGGGCTATTCTGGATGGCGTTTTTATAATCATTCCAAAATATCCCCGGTCTTCAAAAATCACCTCATTCTTTAAATTATAAATGCTATATACCTTTTATTATTCTTGATTTAAAAATGTATGTTTTCCAATTTAACCCTATACATGAGGTAACTATAATTTATGCGTTATTCTTAATGATTCTAAAATATCCCCGACCCACGAGGCTATTTTAGACAGGCCTAAAACAATTTTTTTTCAGCGCCCTGTAAGAATGGGGACGTATTTATCATAGAATAATATTCGGTCGTATATAAACCTATCCGAAAAGCATATCAAAATAGATTATTTTTAATTACTCTTTCTGCAATATTAAAAATAATGAAATAAAAGTCTACAATAGCCCCGTTCTACGGTATATATATTTGATATTTGAATTGATGAGGCCGTTACGATTTTCACATATAATAAAACAACAACGCGTTTCACTGACACTACAGCTTCTTCAGATGCGAATTTCAAACTAAAACTAAAATATCTAATGTAAGGTTTATAAAGTACAATTATAAATTTGGGAAATCCATTCTGGGATTCTAAGAACAAACTATCTTCATTCATTGAAAAGATTAAGAAGGGGGGAGCTGTTCATATCCAATTGGTTTTTAAGTAACTTCTGGGAATTTTTATCCCAATTAATTTCTAAAGTTTCCATAAGATTTAATTTTGAACCTTCTGTTCCGAGATGTAGAATTTCGAAATTCGAATTTAAGTCATGTTTCTCTTTTATTAAATGTCTAGCATATTTTGAATGATTTATATAACTACGCCTGTGTTCCGTAATCCTGTTTTTTGAAATTCTATGTGTCCGACCTACTTATATTTTATCGCAATTTCCACATTTAAGTTTATGAACTCCCGATTTACTGAGCTTATCTATTTTTGACTTGTTTTTTTTTTTTACAAACTTAAAGTCTCATCAACCTTTTGGGTTATTAGAGACTACATTACTAGTTACATTTTATTTAATAGATTTATGTCACGTAGGTAACTATTTACTTGATTTATGCTACCCTTTAAACCTAATGTTTCTTTAGTTGACGTCATATTGTAGCGATCTCGAGCATCTTGATGTAGGGGGCATTCCTCGAAAATATGTTCAACTGTAAGGATGGTGTCACAGTTTGGGCATTTTGGTTTCTCTGTTTTAGTCAGAAGGTAGCTGTGGGTTAAACGGGTATGACCAATCCGTAATCGGTTCAACAGCACCTGATCACATCGTCTATGTGTTTCCTTCCACCGTTTCATGTCGGGTTTGATTTTTACCAGTTGCCTATTACTTTGTTTCCATTTACCTTCCCAGAAGGATTTTGTATGTTGTTTCATATGTGCTTTGAAATCTTCTTTTGGGATAAAATTATTATGGATGTTGTTGGCAGAGGAGTTTTGGTTTTTGGCTTCTTGATCAGCTTTTTCATTTTGACTTGTTGTTTTTAATGTATTTTCCTAGACTGTTTCTTGTTTTGAATGCTAAGTTGAAATCTAGATTAGAGAAAAGGGATTTCAATTTGTTGCCGAAATAAGTTAAACTAATATATTTAAAAGCTACTATTAGTGTTTTCGTTATATAAACTTTCATAAAATAATTTGAATACATTCTTTCAACTTTGTTTCATTACTAAGTACTAAGAAAATAAAAAATAGGACATGACACGAAGGAAATATTTCTCGTTATATTTGAATTGTGCCTACCAAATAACAAAAAGATTTTGGAAAATCCGAACTCGTCCGAATGATAATAATCTGAATAATCAATGAGTATACTTGTAAAATATATCTTATCAGAGGTAGGTAGCCATTTCAGATTCTGTGAAATTAATTTTCTATATAAGAGTTATTACAGTCTGATAAAATCGTTAAGCTAGTTTGATTGCGTTAAAGGTTCGTTTTCGAAATAAATATCAGTCAATTGTTGGCAGATACCTAGTTCAGTTGATAGTGAAAATCGGACATCGAGATTTATTAGCTGAAAATATTAATCAGATCTCTTGAGAAGTTGGATTAACCATGCCCGAATATTATGGAAATGCAGAACACCATGGACCCCATGGATACCCTGAACACTATGTACCTCATGCACCGCCTGCATACCATGGACCCCCTGTACACCATGGACCCCATATATACCCTGAACACCATGGACCTTATGGACCCCCTGCACACCACGGACCCCATGGACCCCCTGAACACCATGGACCCCATGTACACCCTGCACCCTATGAACACCACGAACACCATCACCATCATCACGAAGATGATAGCGGATGTGACTGTTGCAAAACACTTTTGGGCTGTTTGTGCCTTTTTGAGCTGTTGAAATGTTTTGGTTGTTGTTCCGACTGAAAATGGCGGATTCACTTGTGGAATGATAAGTGGAAACATAGAAAGGAAAAATAGACGTTTTATTAAAATATTATTTTGTATACGATAAGTTATTTATTAGATATTTAGTGAATTTATCCTGAAATTAATTATAACATACAGATACCTTTAACATACTATTAAAATATATTTTCTATAAAATTGGTTTTATTTCTCAATTTTGAAATTTTTGGATGTGCTGTTTTTTCACTCTTTTGTTTGTTTATTTGTTATAAAAGATCATTAAAAGTTCAAAACTTTTAAGGGAGCAGCAAAACTTTGAGATTTGTAAATTTTTAAATTTCTGGAAGTTTTTAAACATCTAGTAATGCTCGTCCTTAAAAGGTTTTTGAATATATATATATATATATATATATATATATATATATATATATATATATATATATATATATATATATAATATATATATATATATATATATATATATATATATATATATATATATATATATATATGTTATATATATATATACATATATATATATATATATATATATATATATATATATATATATATATATATATATATATATATATGAATGAGGTAATCAAAAATTAATTTCACTGATATTTGAAATAGAAAATACAACAAGATATCTGATTGAAATATTTGTAGAAAATAAATAATGATTCTTCCTGGGAAAGATACGACAAGTTAGAAGGATGTATTTCTGAGACACGTCAAATGAACTGAATGGTAATGAAAAATATAATAGTCCACATGAACTTGTCTTTAGTTTTAATTTAAAGAAACACTTGTTTATATTTCTTGATATATTTGAATTGCGCCTACCAAATAACTAAAAGATTTTGGAAAATCCGAAATCTTCGGAATGAAAATATCCTGAATAATCAACGAGTATACTTGTGAAATATATCTAATCAGAGGTAGGTAGCCATTTTAGATACAGGGAAATTAATTTACTATATAAGAGTTATTACAGTCTGATAAAATCGCTAAGCTAGTTTGATTGCGTTAAACGTTCGTTTTTGAAATGAATATCAGTCAATTGTTGGCAGATACCTAGTGCAGTTGATAGTGAAAAGCGTATATCGAGATTTACTAGCAGATTTCTTGAGAAATTGAAATAACCATGGCCGAACATCATGGACATCATGAACAACATGGACATCCTGAACACCACGGACCCCATGGTCACCCTCACCACCATGGACACCCTGAACACCATGGACCCCCTCATCACCATGGACACCCTGAACACCATGGACCCCCTCACCACCATGGACACTCTGAACATCATGGACCGCATGGACACCCTCACCACCCCGAACACCATGGACCACATGGACACCCTGAACACCAATGGCCCCATGGACACCCTCAACACCAGGGACCCCATGGACACCCTGATCACCAATGGCCCCATGGACACCCTCAACACTATGGACCCCATGGACACCCTGATCACCAATGGCCCCATGGACACCCTCAACACCATGGGCCCCATGTATACCCTGATCACCAATGGCCCCATGGACACCCTCAACACCATGGACCCTATGAACACCACGACCACCATCATCGCGACAACGATAACGGCTGTGGCTGTTGCAAAACAATTTTGGGCTGTTTGTGCCTTTTTGAGCTATTGAAATGTTTTGGTTGTTGTTCCGACTGAAAATGGCAGAATATAGACGTTTTATCAAAATGTTATTGTATACGATAAGTTCTTTATTAGATATTTAGTGAGTTTATCCTGAAATTAATTTTAACTTACAGATATGGTACTTCGATGCATTTTCCTTTATGATAGTATTAAAATATATTTTCTATAAAACTCGTTTTATTTCTCAAGTTTGAAATTTCTGGATGTATTGTGTTTTCACTTTTTTGTTTGTTCATTTGTTATAAAAGGTCATTAAAAGTTCCAAACTTTCAAGGTAGCATCAGAACTATGATATTTATGAAATTTTCAATTTCTGACAGTTCATAAAGATCTAGTTATGCTGGTCCTTATAAGGGTTTTGTAATATATATATATATATATATATATATATATATATATATATATATATATATATATATATATATATATATATATATATATATATATGTTATATCGTATGTTTTCTCGGATGGTGGAATGAATCAGAGAAAGATTCCGGGGTTCAATCCGATTTCGGAAGTTCTGTTGGCGCTGAGAAGCACCGTTTGTTTCACGACGTTTCGCCAAAATCTCATTTGGCATTTTCAAGTGCTGCTGTACGTCTGGTGACTCGACGGCAACTACTTATATATATATATATATATATTAATTTGTGATATTTTTTAGAAATAAAAATTTTATTAAAATTGACTCTAATTGTGACCTTAACCTAGTAAAACTATACTCTTAAAATGTAATAAAAGTGGTCAGTAAAATTTGAAGAAAATATATATATATATATATATATATATATATATATATATATATATATATATATATATATATATATATATATATATATATATATATATATATATGTATATATATATATATATATATATATATATATATATATATATATATATATATATATATATATATATATATATATATATATATATATAGATTTTTTTATTTCAGAAAAAAAAAATTCGAATCTTAAGTATAAAATATACTGTTGCAAAATTGTAGAAGTCTGGCTGTCTTACCATTTTTCTTTGAAACCTAAATGTTATTAAATTTGTCAAAACAGAAACTCAACTCCTCGCTCTTGATGATGAGATAAAACAATCTCGAAAGCTCGAGCTGAAGAAAAAAAATTCACTTGTTTTATTGCTGCCATCCCAAAAACCTATAGCTTACCTCAATAATTCAGCAAAGATATCCAGTTAATTATATATATATATATATATATATATATATATATATATATATATATATATATATATATATATATATATATATATATATATATATATATATATATATATATATATATATATATATATAATATATATATATATATATATATATATATATATATATATATATATATATATATATATATATATAGATATATATGAAATTGAGTTTTTGGTGCCAAGCATCATAAAAAGTCATGAAACGAAAAACTATCTTGGTCCTAGGTCCAACTTTGCTAATAGCACCCATTTTAATAAGCAGGTTTTCAAAGTGAAAACCTGCTAAAAAAGAGAGGATTTACATTCAGGATGAAACATCTGTTCATATTTCTCATTAGATTTGAATTGTGACTACCAAATAACTAAAAAATTATGGAAAGTCCCAGATCGTACGAATGATTATCTGGATAATCAATGTGTATACTTGTGAAATATATCTTATCAGAGATAGGTACCGTTTTCAGTTTGTGTGAAATTAATTTTCTATATAAGATTTATTTCAGTTCGATAAAACCATTGAGCTTGTTTGCTGGCGTTGAACATTGTTTCTAGATATAAATATCAGTCAATTGTTGGCCAATAAATAGTTTAGTTGATAGTGAAACGCGTAAATCGAGATTTACTAGCTAATAAAAGTTATTGGATTTCTTGAGAGTTGGAATAACCATGCCTGAACACCATGAACACCACGAGCACCATCACCACCATCACGACGACGATAGCAGCTGTGGATGTTGCAAAACAATTTTGGGGTGTTTGTGCCTTTATGAGTTGCTGAGATGTTTTGGATGTTGTGGTGGCGACTGAAAATGAAGGATTCACTTGTGGAATGATTAGTGGAAAATAAAAATAAATCTACATTTCATTAAAATGTTATTGTAAACTATAATTTCTTTATTAGATATTTTTCTGTGAATTGTAGTAAATTTATCATCGAATTAATACAGAATATGATACTTCGATGCATTTTCCTTCATCATACTACTAAAATATATTTTCTATAGAATTGGTTTTATTCCTCAAACTTAACATTTTTGGCTGAGCTCCTTAAAAAGTATATATATATATATATATATATATATATATATATATATATATATATATATATATATATATATATATATATATATATATATAATCTCTTGATAATTATTAGCAATAACAGGCTTGTTGAATCTTTAAAAGATTCAACAAGCCTGTTATTGCTAATAATTATCAAAAGATTAGAAATAGTTCACAGGCAACAACAATTCGAATAAATAATTATATATATATATATATATTTTTTTTTTATTTATTTATTTATTCCAGAAATTTTTTTACAATGTTGGTACATTATAAAACCTATAGAGTTAAACAAAAAAATTACCTATACATAGGCCTGGATATACATAACATCTAACCTAAAAACTACACTTAGACAATGTATTCTGTGTGAAGAGCCAAAAATCAAAGAGAAGATAGATTTATTATACATTAATTTAAACCCGTTAGTGCTCATTTATGAGCTAGTGTAATTACATCTAACCCACTTTTTCAATTTTTGCTTAATAGTATTTTCACTGTATACCAATGATTTACATTATATTGGTAACTTATTGTAAGTTTTAATAGCTGTTAGCCAGCTACTTTTATCAAGTAAGGTTAGGTTTATTCTAGGTAATAATATAGATTATTTCTAGTGACACTGTTAGACTGCATAAAAGTATTTTTAAGATCATTGTAGTGAAAAATAAGAGATTCAAATATGAAAGCCTGATGCAAGTTTAGTGGTGAGGGGAGAGTGTTGGTTCCTTTAAATACTATTTTTAATATTCTTTTTTGAAGATTTGACAATATATATTTAACATTATTATACGCACCCCCAAAGCTATTATTCCATAGTTACATATACTATGAAAAAAAGCATAATAAATTGACAGTAAAGACTTAGAATGCAACAATTTAGCTAGTTTTGTGAATATGAATAGTAAATACTTAGTCTTTTTAATAATATATTCAATGTGTACGTCCCACCTAACTTTAAAATCAATATATACCCCCAGGTACTTGCAACTGTCAACTCTTTTTATTATATGTTTATTGATTTTTATGTCCATTACATCAGGGACACTATCACAGTACCCCCAAAAGCTATATAAACTGTCTTCGATACGTTCAGCGATAACTAAATTTAAAGCCAATCATGTGCCGACAATGTTAAGAGAATTATTAATTTTTCATTATATATATATATATATATATATATATATATATATATATATATATATATATATATATATATATATATATATATATATATATATATATATATATGTATATACAGGGTAGCGAGAAAGTCTGGCAACAAGCTATTTTCTCTGAAACTATCAGAGATATAATAATCAAATTCTGGGGTTATCAACGCGATTGCATTTTGCGTTTTTTAGAGGATCCGTCAAAGTTTTGTGTCGTCACCATTCAGTGTACCGCCGCCATCTTGAATTTTTTTAAATAGCAACATAGGTCGAATGATATATCGTAGAAAAGCTTATTTCTTCCTCATTTCAAAAATACTGAATAAGTACAACATTACTGAAAAAATACAAAAAAAAAGTGTCAAAAACAAAATATTCAATTTTACAACACATGTCATATAACAAAAAATTAACTAGAATAAAAACACATAATCAACAGTTTCTTTACAACAAGTGCTCAAAATGTTGGCCACCTGTTTCTTGGCAATAATACAATCTGTCTTGGAAGCTTCGAATGGAATTGTTGATAATTTCTGCAGAAATTCCTTGCATTTCAAGACGTATGCGAGTTTTCAAATCGTTTATGTTTGTTGGTCTGTTAACATACACGCGGTCCTTCAGGTATCCCCATAAGAACAAAGCAAGTGGACTCAAGTCGGGAGATCTTGCTGGCCACTCAATCACATCTCTTCGACCATTCCATCTTTGAGAGAAAGTTATATCCTACATTGCCTAACGTTTTTATGAAAGTGCGCAGGTGCACCATCCTGTTGGAAATATACGTTCATATTTGGAAATAGCGTAGTAATTTCAGGTATAATTTGATTCAGTATCAGATCAAGATATTTTCCAACAGTAAGAGCGCCAATGATATGGTTTTTCACCAAACCAGCCCATACATTAACTTTTTGTGGGTATTGTGTATGGGCCTCATCCATCCATTGGGGATTAGAATCTGACCAGTACCGGCAATTTTGTCGATTAATAGTGCCGTTTAGACAAAATGTAGTTTCATCACTGAATACAAGTGAATCTAAGACATTATTTTGATCACCAATTTTCTCTAGAACCGTTTCGCAAAACTCTAATCTTCGATCAAAATCATCCTCAGCTAATTCTTGGTGGTTTTTAATTTTGTATGGATGGAACTTATTTTGATGCAAAATTGTTTGTAGCGACTTTCTGCTAATATCATGATTTCTTGCCAATTCATACGTAGATGTTTGATGATTTTGTTGATCATCTACTAGGATGTCTAAAGTCTTATCTTCGTTAGTTGCAGTTTTTGGTCTGTCAGACCTTGGGCGATCCTGTACGCTACCGGTTTCATTAAATTTATTTAATATTCTGGAAACTGTTGATTTACTTATAGGGGCATGTTGAGGATTTAAATCATTGAACAAATGACTTACTTCTTCATATCTACGTTTTTTATCGCCATATCCAATTAACATTAGTATCTGGAACCTTTCTTTTTAGAAAAGTACACCATTCTTAATTTACTTTTCACAAATACAACTAAAACACTGCATGTATCAAATACCAAGATTAAATCAATTTACTATTTAAAAATATGATTTAAACACTGCTGTTATCAGATAAAAAGACTTTGACATTTGACAGGTGATTTTTGACCATTTTTCGTTGCTTACTACTGTTTTTTTTATTAACCGTATACCAGTGACGTACCAGCAGTCTTCCAAAATATAGAGAAATTAACACACATATCTGCAAGTTTATAGGATACTTTCTTAGTAATGTGGTACTTGATTTATATTTTTGGAAAGAGGAAATAATAAGCTTTTCTACGATATAAAACTCGACCTACGTTGCTATTTAAAAAAAATCTAAGGTGGCGGCGGTACACTGAACGGTAACGTCACCTGACTTTGACAGGTCATCTAAAAAACGCAGAATATATTCCCGTTAATGAAAAGTTATAAATATGAACTTTCACCAAGTAAATGCCAATTCCATTCAATATATATATATATATATATATATATATATATATATATATATATATATATATATATATATATATATATATATATATATATATATATATATATAAACGATTTTATTGAAGACTTTACTTTCGCCATGAAATCCATGACTTTCTCCTCAAAACTTTTCAAAAATTAATTATATAACATACCTACCTAGATATTAATTTCTTCATACCTACTTATCGTTTATAAGTTGTTGTAAAATGCTGAAGATAAATTTTGTTTGTTTTTTTTGAATCATTATAAATTCTGAAGTTATTATTACTGTCTACTTTTGAAATGATGACAATGTAGATAATTGGGTAGTAGAAAGAAGGAATCATGGGTGCCAATTGTTCTTTATTTTCTACGAATGAGAATTTAATCACTCACACAAAACTAGAGGGTTCACACTATAATCTTATGGAAAATCCAGATCGTCCGAATGATTATCTGAATAATCAATGTGTATACTTGTGAAATATATCTTATCAGAGATAGGTACCCATTTCAGATTCTGTGAAATTAATTTTCTATATAAGAGTTATTACAGTCTGATAAAATCGTTAAGCTAGTTTGATTGCGTTAAAGGTTCGTTTTCGAAATAAATATCAGTCAATTGTTGGCAGATACCTAGTTCAGTTGATAGTGAAAATCGGACATCGAGATTTATTAGCTGAAAATATTAATCAGATTTCTTGGGAAGTTGGAATAACCATGCCCGAATATTATGGACAACCGGAACACCATGGACCCCATGAATACCCTGAACACCATGGACCCCATGCACCCCCTGAATACCATGGACCCCATGCACCCCCTGAATACCATGGACCCCATGCACCCCCTGAATACCATGGACTCCATGCACCCCCTGAATACCATGGACCCCATGGATACCCTGAACACCATGGACCTCCTGAACACCACGGACCCCCTGGACCCTATGAACACCACGAGCACCATCACCATCATCACGAAGATGATAACGGCTGTGACTGTTGCCAAACAATGTTGTACCTTTTGTGCCTTTTTAGGCTGTTGAAATGTTTTGGTTGTTGTTCTAACTGAAAATGGCGGATTCACTTGTGGAAGGATTAGTGGAAAAATAAAAAGGAAAAATAAACGTTTTAATAAAATGTTATTATATACGATGAGTTCTTTATTAGATATTTAGTGAATGTATCCTGGAATTAATTATAACATACAGATATGATACTTCGAAGCATTTTCCTTTATCATACTAGTAAAATATATTTTCTATAAAATTGGTTTTATTTCTCAAGTTTAATATTTTTGGACGTGCTGTATTTTCACTTTCATTTGTTGTAAAAGGTGATTAAAAGTTCGAAACTTTTAAGGTATCAGCACAACTATGATATTTATGAACTTTTCAATTTCTGAAAGTTTATAAATATCTAGTAATGTTGGTCCTTAAAAGGTTTTGAAATATATATATATATATATATATATATATATATATATATATATATTTATATATATATATATATATATATATATATATATATATATATATATCTCTTCTAGCCGTTTTCTATCCTTTGGATATAGGTCTCTCTCATATTTTTCCAGTTTTCCCTGTTTATTAAACAGTTAATCTTTTGTCAGGAAATTTGAGACTTTTTCAAAAATTGAATAAAATTGTTTGATAAAGTTTGTTTGGTTCAAACTCAAATGGCCTGTTACTGCTGTAAAAAAGACAAATAAAAACAATACAACACAGGAAAGAATAATTCAAATATATATATATATATATATATATATATATATATATATATATATATATATATATATATATATATATATATATATATATATATATATATAATATACATATATATATACAGTGCTTTCTGATGAAAGGAACAAATTTCATTAAAAATTAGGTATATATATCATGTTAAAATCCTCGGACAGGTCGATTAGTATTTTTATTTGGGCAATTTTCGCAATAAAAATTTTGTATACAGGGTGTCTCATTCAAGAGCTATGGCTTTGTCATTAGTTTTTTTAAAGGTAATACCCTGTATATTATTTTACTTTACAATTCTACGATAAATTCTTATCACTTTTTGTGAACATACCATATGCCTCAACTTGATGGATTCCCAGATTATAACGGAGATAGTGGAGCACCTGGAGATTTAAAATGTGGATTAAAAGTACAAAAAAAAATTTAGGTAAACATTGTCATTAAATCTGAAGAATGAAATTTCACATGTACCATCTGAATTCATTCACTGGTGCTGTATAGTCCGCAGTTTTCAAGTTTTTAACGCTCCAGGCACTACACTACTTCATTGTTTAAGAAAATGCAATTACTTGAGAGAGAACGTATTGAAGTACTTATGATGATTGGTTTTGGAGATAAGGTGCGTTCACAAGAAGAAGTCTGCAATCTATTCAATGAAAATCATCCTGATCGTCCGCCAATTACTAGATCGACAGTCAGCAAAATTGAATCAAAATTCAGGAGATACGGCCACGTTAGAGATTTACCTAAAGGAAGACCACCGAGAGTATCTGAAGAAACAGTGCTGATAGTTCTACTAGAAACCCAAGATAACCCTCATACATCCATTACTACAAATTCCTATAATTTAAATTTCTCTGTAGGGTCCGTGCATAAAAATACTTAAGGTAAATAAGTATCATCCTATAAAATTAAGCTGGTACATGAATTATTAGAAGACGATTTTGACCGCAGAGTACAGTTTTGTGAGCAGATTCTTGAAATTCATAATCAACATCTAAATTTCATTACAAACATAATTTTTTCTGATGAAGCCACCTTTACTTTAAATGGCCACGTCAACAGACAAAACTGTAGGTATTGGGCGACCGAGAATCCTCATTCAATGCAAGAATGCCACACACAGCGGCCTCAAAAAATTAATACATGGGCAGCGATTGTTCGAAATCGTATAGTTGGTCCCTATTTTTTTTGAAGGGAACACTAAACGGAGAGGACTACTTGAACTTTCTCCAGTTCGAACTCATTCCGGCTTTAGCTGTTTTGTTTCCTAACCCACAAGATCCTGACATACCTAATAACGAGATATGGTTTCAACAAGATGGGGCACCTCCTCACTATTCAATCGCTGTTCGACAATTTCTTGATGCAACTTTTCCCAACAGATGGATAGGACGGAGAGGTCCGATTGAGTGGCCGCCAAGATCACCGGACATAACCCCATTGGATTTTTTCTTATGGGGTTATTTGAAGTCTAAAGTTTATTTGAATAGACCAAATAATATTGATGATCTAAAAGAGAGAATCAGGCAGGAAATAAGACTTATCAGTCCAGAAGTAATTGAAAATGTGCAACGGGAAACATTGAATCGACTTCAAAAATGTCTCGAAGTAAACGGACAACAGATTGAACATATGTAAAAATTAAATTAGTAATTACATTTGTGTGTTTTCATATCGTACCTCTCATTACCCACTATCTCCGTTTCTGGCAATCCATCGAGTTGAGGCATATGGTATGTTCACAAAAAGTGATAAGAATTTATCGTAGAATTGTAAAGTGAAATAATATACAGGGTATTACCTTTAAAAAAACTAATGACAAAGCCATAGCTCTTGAATGAGACACCCTGTATACAAAATTTTTATTGCGAAAAATGCCCAAATAAAAATACTAATCGACCTGTCCGAGGATTTTAACATGAAATAGAAACCTAATTTTTTAATGAATTTGTTCCTTTCATCATGAAAGCACTGTATATATATATATATATATATGCGTTGTAATATTTCGGATTTGTTTTTGAAATGCTTCATTATCATTTTCTTATGCTATAATTTATTACTTTCACTGAAATATCTGTTTTATATTTAATAAAACTATATATACAGCAGTTTTCTGAAATTCTAAAGCTATTACGAAATGCCTTATAAACTTCATATTAATAACCCTGTCCTAAATGAAGATTTCATTCTTCATTACCAAAACTTTTTGTTGAGTTCAAATATACCTACGTTATATTTATTAATACCGACTTAAATGAAACAGGTAATCACTTATTAACTTGACCATTAGTTGAAACAAAATATTCTACAAGATCTCTGATCAAAATATCTGCAGAAAAAAATAATGAGTCTTCCAGAAAAAAATCGTAAATGACATGTTTATTGATTGGTATAAATTTTATAATTCGGCTCAAACAATCCCAAAGTACCTACTAATTAAAATAATTCGAAAATGATTATAAATTAAAGCGAAGTTTCTTACACTTCAAATACATTAAATAGTAATGAAATAGTCCTTATTAACTTCTTTTTAGTTTTTAAACTTTACTTTCATTTTCAACGAAATAGGTACTCGAGATATTGATGGTATTACGTGTTTTCCGTTATCAGCTCATGAAAAATCAATTTGATAACGTTCGCTCTACAGGATTTGAGGAATTCCTATAATCTTTACCATATCGGCCATTTCAAAATTACAAGCGTAGCTTTAATTGTTACAATCTGATCAACAGTGAATTATTGAAAATGTCAAGCGTCAAGTCCCCCCCAGCATAAAGCTGTTTCCATTTTATCAGACCGTTGCTTAATTGAGTTGTTATTCGAGGGAACAAACCTTTTTTTTTCATAATAATTGTTTATTAGAAGTTGGTTTCAGAAATGAATTTGTGTCGAAAAATATGATTCTTGTATTAATCTTCTTCAAGTGCGTTACCCGGTTTCGGGCGTAGGCGACCTCTCTACAACTATTCGTGTTGTGCGTGATATAGTGGTACACGAATAGAAGAGACCTACAGTTTTACAACGGTTCCGAACGAAAAAAATTAAAAACTTGATCAGTAGATACGAACGGCCGTTGTGGTTTTTCAAATTTGGACATTGTGTTTTTGAAAGGTTCAATTTGAGAGGAATTACGTGTGTTCCTAATATTTGATCAAGATCTTAAGTTTTTCCAGAATTAATTTTTTGTTTCAAAAACATACTAAATTTTCAAAATGCCATCTCCCTTCGTTTGGGAGTGAAAAATTTTACGACCGACAGTTTGACAATCGAGAAAATAAACCGCTGCCAAAGAAACTTCATTCCAACCCAGTGTCCCAATACACCTCTCGTCTTTCTTCATAATAAATCGTCATCATTATGTTCAAGCAATTAAAATAACAATAAAATTGATTAATGGAAGTAGATGTTACTAAAAACAAGAATATTTATCAGAAAATTTTATTATTTTTCAATAACAATCTAATAAATATCTCACAGCTCATATAAGCATTACAATTCAAGAAATTTATTGAAATAGTTTAAAAGATGAGATATTATCTGTTTAATATCTCTTTGTAGAGGAATAATATATAAGATATAGTTGAGGATTAAAGTTCATGCTTAAGATTTAAGGAATAGAAGAATGGATATAAGATATAGTTAAACATCAAAATGATGATTAGTAAAATTTATCAAATAGTAGAATAAAATACAGTTGTGACTAGAATTGATTATTAGAAAGATTCATTGTATAGAAGAATAATTATATTATATATAATATAGATTAAAATTGATGGTTTGTATAATTTATTTTAATCGTCAATAAATCCAAATGTGCTTTTTATAGAAATAGGCCAGTCAGTTAAGAATTTGGATATCGAAAATTTAACAGTAATTCCAAAAGTTTTAAAACTTTGGTCTAGTGAATGCTACATAGAGAAATGAGCAAATCTCATTTTACAACCTTTTCTGAAGTTCCGAAGAACATTGTTAAAATTGCAATAACATTGAATTTTTCTGTATGCTTGTGAAAAAAATTCCAAAAGTTTTGCAAACTTGGAGTAGTATTGAATATATTATTTCTTATCACGTATCAAATTTGCAACCAATTTAAGGGCACGGAACATTTTTTTAATTCCAAATTAACGTTTTTCTTTGATAAACTGATCAAAAAAAATTCTGAACAGTTGTATAAATTTGCAACCTTTTATTTTGACCGGAATATGTTTATATATAATTTTTTTAATTCGTGGTAATTTTTTCGAGCAAGATGGTATCGAAATAATTACAAAAGTTTTGAAACTTGGTTGCAAATTTAGAAAACATCTATTCTGATGCATTTGCAACCTTGTACGAGGTCTATGCAATTTGCAAAAATATGATTTTTGGATTTTTATATTTTTGCAAATTGCATAAAGTTCCGGATCGCGTACAAGGTTGCAAATGCATCAGAATAGATATTTTCTGAATTTGCATCTATAAAATTCTCTGCATATATAAAATTCTCCTGTCACAATGTTCGTTCCCATACTCCTTCGAAACGGCTTGACCGATTCTCATGAAATTTTGTGAGCATATTGAGTAGGTCTGAGAATCGGCCAACATCTATTTTTCATCCCCCTAAATGTTAAGGGTAGTCCACCCCTAATTTTTTTTTTTTCATTTTTCAGACAAAATTTTTTGATGTTATTTTTTTATGATACAGCATACAAAAATACATATAATCCTAAATTTTCACCCTTCTACGATCAACCCTTATTTTTTATTTGTTAAACTCCTTCAAAATGACTCGACCGATTCTCATGAAATTTTGTGTGCATATCGGTTAGGTCTGAGAATCCGACAAAATCTATTTTTCATCCCCTTAAATGTTAAGGGTAGTCCACCCCTTAATTTTTTTCTTTATTTTTCTGACAACATTTTCTGTTCTATTTTTTTATGATACAGCATTCAAAAATATATACAACCCTAAATTTTCACCCCTCTACGATCAACCCCTATTGAGATAGATAAAAATAATTTATATGGCAGAACAACGTTTGCCGGGTCAGATAGATAGATAGATAGATAGATATGTAGATAGATAGATAGATAGATAGATAGATAGATAGATAGAAAGATAGATAACTATCTAGATAGACAGATAGAGATACATTAGCAGATAGATGAATATATAGAGAGACAGATAGACCGTTTGCCGGGTTAGATAGATATGTAGATAGATAGATAGAAAGACAGATAACTATCTAGATAGATAGTTAGATAGGTAGATATACATCGGCAGATAGATGAATAGATAGAATGAAAGATAGATAAAAATAGTTTATATGGCAGAACAACGTTTGCCGGGTCAGATAGATAGATAGATATGTAGATAGATAGATAGATAGATAGATAGATAGATAGAAAGATAGATAACTATCTAGATAGATAGATAGATAGATAGATAGATAGAGATACATTAGCAGATAGATGAATATATAGAAAGACAGATAGACCGTTTGCCGGGTTAGATAGATATGTATATAGATAGATAGAAAGACAGATAACTATCTAGATAGATAGATAGTTAAATAGGTAGATATACATCGGCAGATAGATGAATAGATAGAAAGATAGATAGATAAAAATAATTTATATGGCAGAACAACGTTTGCCGGGTCAGATAGATAGATAGATAGATAGATATGTAGATAGATAGATAGATAGATAGATAGATAGATAGATAGATAGATAGATAGAAAGATAGATAACTATCTAGATAGACAGATAGAGATACATTAGCAGATAGATGAATATATAGAGAGACAGATAGACCGTTTGCCGGGTTAGATAGATATGTAGATAGATAGATAGAAAGACAGATAACTATCTAGATAGATAGATAGATAGTTAGATAGGTAGATATACATCGGCAGATAGATGAATAGATAGAATGAAAGATAGATAAAAATAGTTTATATGGCAGAACAACGTTTGCCGGGTCAGATAGATAGATAGATATGTAGATAGATAGATAGATAGATAGATAGATAGATAGATAGAAAGATAGATAACTATCTAGATAGATAGATAGATAGATAGATAGAGATACATTAGCAGATAGATGAATATATAGAAAGACAGATAGACCGTTTGCCGGGTTAGATAGATATGTATATAGATAGATAGAAAGACAGATAACTATCTAGATAGATAGATAGTTAAATAGGTAGATATACATCGGCAGATAGATGAAAGATAGATAGATAAAAATAATTTATATGGCAGAACAACGTTTGCCGGGTCAGATAGATAGATAGATATGTAGATAGATAACTATCTAGATAGATAGATAGATAGAGATACATTAGCAGATAGATGAATATATAGAAAGACAGATAGACCGTTTGCCGGGTTAGATAGATATGTAGATAGATAGATAGACAGATAACTATCTAGATAGATAGATAGATAGTTAGAGAGGTATACATCGGCAGATAGATGAATAGATAGAAAGATAAATAGATAAAAATAATTTATATGGCGTAAAAGGTTGCAAATTTATACAACTTTTCGGTATATTTTTCCGAAGTCTCTGTCAAGTTTGCAGAAGTTTTGGAAAAAATTTTTTGGTCAGTTTATCAAAGAAAAACGTTAATTTTGAATTTAAAAAATGTTCCGTACCCTTAAATTGGTTGGAAATTTGATACGTGATATGAATTAATATATTTAATACTACTCCAAGTTTTCAGAACTATTGGAATTTTTTTCACAAGCATAAGGCAAAATCCAATGTTATCGCAATTTTTTCTTTCATAGTTTGTTTTCATTTCTTTTCCGATCCTACATTAGTTTGTCAATTGATTATCTCAACTGACTGGCCTAAAATTGCTGGAATGTATCTACATTAATTCTTATGTTGAAATTAGTTTACTTACTTTCGAGTTGGAAGTTTAGGTATTATATACAGGATGTTTCTAAATTGATGCGAAAGATTTCAATGGGTGATTCTTTAGCAGAAATTAAGGGGGGTCTTTCATATAACTTTTTGTTCAACGCCCTTTTTCCTCCAAGTTACAGCCCTTTGAAATTAGGTGAAAAAAATTGTTTTCATTCAATACATCCACTTTGGAAAAATTTGGAAGAATGAAATTTGGCAGATAACTGCTGCTAATAAAATGGCAGTTTTTGAGTGTTTTTGTTATCCTTAAATGTAATCACAAGGGGCTGAAAAAAACAACCCCTATAATATTTTGCATGAGAACTTTTTAATGCGTCTATATTTTCCTTTTTAAAAAATATATTCGAAAAGACAGACTCGATCTGCAACTTTTTTATGTCTTGACTTTTAATCATAAAGTTGTTAGTTTGATCACAAAAAAATAAAATAGTGCTTAGACTATTTTCCCATAAATTCACAGAGGTTATCATTTATTAAAAAAAAACAAGTAAGCTGCTGCCAAATGTCAAATAATTTGTTAATTGTTATTAGTAGTACAATTATTGTTCAATGCGCTCTAATTTGAAATATTCTTCAACAAAATAAAAAATGCCATTCTTTCAATAAAGTTTTATTTAGTTGTGAAAAATGTTTGAAGTCATTATAAAACTGAAATTAGAAAAAATCAGGAGAATAAAACTATTTGTCATATGACTTCATTTGACAGCAGCTCACTTGTTTTTTTTTAAATAAATGACAACCTCTCTGTGGATTTATGGGAAGAGTCTGAGCACTATTTTATTTTTTTGTGATCAAACTGACAACTTTATGATAAAAAGTCAAGACATAAAAAAGTTGCAGATTGAGTCTGTCTTTTCAAATATATTTTTTTAATAGGAAAGTATAAGCGCATTAAAAAGTTCTGATGCAAAATATTATAGGGGTTGTTTGTTCAGTCCCTTGTGCTATCATTTTAGTGTAACAAAAACACTCAAAAACTGCCATTTTATTAGCAGCAGTTATCTGCCAAATTTCATTCCTCTAGTTTTTTCCTAAGTGGATGTATTGAATAAAAACAATTTTTTTTCACATAATTTCAAAGGGCTGTAACTTGGAGGGAAAAGGGTGTTGAACAAAAAGTTATATGAAAGACCCCCATAATTTTTGCTGAAGAATCACCCATTGAAATCTTTCGCATCAATTCAGAAACACCCTGTATAGTGAAAATTTAAAAATTTCTATTTTATTAGAGAGTGATTAAAGAAAACAGATATATTTTGTCCAAGCTCTCCTAAGGCATTTTTTACTAATATTTCAATTATCAAGAATTCGTTTCTGATATGATTTTCGTTATATTTTGTTCGTTAAATGGTCCCTTGCGCATATTCAAACCTTTTATGAAAATTTGTCATTTAAATTGAACTAACTACTGTTAAATATTTTTAATGAAAATTTTATTCTATTTTTTAATAAAAATAGCAGGTCAACGTTAACCTACTTTCTAACTATATTTTAAAGAATTTTATATATTTTTTTGCTGCTGTAAGATGGTTTAAAAGTTGAATAACAATGAGTTCGAAGAACATTAAATATTATAATTGTGTTTTTTCAAATAATTGTTTAAACAGATTTGAAAGACGATATTTAGAACTTCGAATGAATATTAATTTTTTCAAGTAAAAAGTACAATTTATAAAAAAAAACAATAAAGTAATAAAAATTTATTACAAAAATATATTCGGAAAAGTTTCGGAAAAACATTTAAAATCTGATTCACGTTTATATCTCCCTCGTAAAAAGGGAAACGACGAAATGGTCAATGAAAATAAAAAAATATATTTATATAAAACTAACTATCAAAAAATTTAATGAATTTAATATTTTTTCATCGAATGAATGTATCGAAATTGATAATATAATAAATCTCATTTAATTATGCATTAATTACAATATACTATAAGATAATATTCCTAGATGAATTTTTTCAAAATAATAACAATTTTTCAAAACTTTTAAAATACTAAGTTCGTATAAAAAAATTGTTGTAGTTTACAAAAAACAAATATTAAATTCATTAAATTTTCAATTTGCGTCTTCGTAATATCATCTGCTTTTCGAACGTTTCTATCACCGTTTCTTGTCGTTTTCAGTCTCACTTTCTGTGCTCTTCTGACTGGCCTGATCCAGGGACACTTCCTTAACGGATTCAAGCGGAGTTTCCATAGAAAATTCTGGACTGAAGACGTACGAATCTGGCGCAGAGTTCGACCGGCCCGATTTACTATACCTTCTTCTGTTACTTCTGGAAGAGATGATTCCTGATTCGCTGGAACTAGACGATCGATGGGCGTCTCTTTTGTGCAAGAAGGGGTTCTGAGAAAATGAGCGTCAGTTAAAATATTAGATATTAATGGTGGATGCGCTCTCGAAATGTAAGTATATATACTTGGTAGCGGGAAACTCTGGCAACAAGGTATTTTCTTTGAAACGATTAAACGTATAATTATCAAATTTTAGGGTTGGTATTGGTATTGGTAGGTGTGGATGGTGACCGATGCGCTGCGACCTTATTAGATCTATTGTGCCCCATCTTCTTCTGCTTCTCGATGTGTTCTCGTTTTACAGCAGCCCCTCAAGCCTCAATACCTTCAGGAATTTGAGGATTTTAAGGGGGTCAGCTGGTATGATCCCAGTGGGTTCAGTCTTTCATGGTGCACAGCATAGCTCTCCATCAGTATATGGTGAGGTGTTTCTGGACGTTTCTTGCAGAATCTGCAGGTGCTGTCCCCCTCTAAACCTAGCTTCCTTAGGTGTTCTTTGAGTCTGCAATGCCCCGTAAGAAATCCTGTGATTATCTTTAGACTAGTTTTGCTGAGGTAAATCAGTGTCTTCGATCTTGCTCGGTTGAACTTTCCGAGGAGATCTTTGGCCTGCCTCAGTCCTGGAAGTCTTTGCCAGTATGTTGCTCTCATTGCTTCTTCAGCTTTATTGAGTTCTTCTTGGAAGTAAGATTTTCCAAGTCCGCAGAAAGGCTCTGGCCCGATTAGTGGCGTTGACGCACCCTTTCGTGCCAGGGTGTCTGCTTGTTCATTACCCTTCACTCCGACGTGCCCCGGCACCCAGAGGAGGATCACTTTGTTGTTCCTGCCCAGATCGTTTAGTTTGTCTAGGCATTCACAAACCATCTTTGAGTTGATGTTATAAGAGCTCAACGCGGTTGAACTGAATGCACCTTTGTATGGCGTGAATTTCCGCTTGAAAAATACTAGGGAACTGACCCATGGGTTCTGAGTATTTGGTACGAGGCCCAACGACTCCTGCTCCAGTTCCGTCGGGAGTTTTAGACCCGTCCGTATACCACATTATGGTATTCTTCTCCAGTGCTCGAATGGATTCTATGCTCCATTCCTTCTTGGTATTTAGTTCCGTTCGAAATAATTTCTTGAAACTAAATTTCCTGGTAATTTCGTCAGTTGGGAGGTCAGCAAGGTGTGCACTTCCGGTAAGGGTTGGGTCCCTTGTACCGTGTGCAGCACCTTTGAGTCCAACTTTAGCCAACCTGAGGTTTGCTCCCCAAGCTCCCAAATTTTAGGGTTATGCACAGGATTGTATTTTTCGTTTTTCAGAGGTCCTGTCAAACTTGAGTGACGTCAGCATTCAGTGTACCGCCGCCATCTTGAATTTTTTCGAATAGCACCGTAGGTCGAGTGATATATCGTAGAAAAGCTGATTTCGTCCTCTTTTCAAAAATACAGAATATGTACCACATTACTAAAAAATAAGAAAAACAATTTTCCAAGACATACAACATGTAATTTTTTAATTTATACTAACTTACAAAAATATCAATAGTTTCCTTATAACAGGAGCTCACAATGTTGGCCACCTATGTTTTAGCAATAATACAATCTGTATTTAAAGCTTCGAATAGAATTGTTTATCATTTATGGAGACATTGTTTGTATCTCAAGACATTTGAGTGTTTATGAATCAGTTATGTCTGTTCTGTTATAAAGTGGAGTCAAGTCGGGAGATCTTGCCGGCCACTTAATTACACTTCTTAAAACAATCCATCTCTGAGGAAAATTTGATGATTATACGTTTAATCGTCTTGAAAAAATCCTTGCTGCCAGACTTTCTCGCTACCCTGTATATGTATATATATATATATATATATATATATATATATATATATATATATATATATATACACTCAGCAAAAAAAGTATCGCATCACTGAAACTTTTCATCATGCAAAAATATCAGGGACAAGTAGCTATCCATAATGACATTATAATTTAATTGAAAGGTTTTTTTTATTACCAGATGCAATACAGAGCACGAATTGCCCAAGATAATCCATTTTTATTCCTTTTTAAAGATATTTCTTTTATGTTTTCATTCTTTCACTGATAAGAACAGATGGCGGAAGTCAATTGGTTTTTGTAGCAACTGTTAGAAATTTTTCAGGTGATGCGATACTTTTTTTGCAGAGTGTATATATATATATATATATATAAATATATATATATATATATATTTATCTTTGAAGTGGTTGGGTTGCTAGGTTAAGTAGTAAAATCAATTTATTCTATATAAATAAACGTTTCGGCGTATTTGCCTTCTCAGTATATAACAAACCATTGACATTAAGCGTCTATATGGTTTCCTTAGTTTGGTCTAGACCAAACTAAGGTGAAAAGTTCGTATAAGAATGGTCATATTGGAGCATATTGATAATTATAATAATTTCACATGCGCATTCACCATATTGAACAATTCCAAATAAATAGTTTGATGAGAAATGAATTGAATTTTTTTGTCATTAAGTTGAATCTCACCTGAAAGGAATGTTTTTTGAGCATGTGTTTGATCAAAATAAGAGTATCCAATTTTGGTACCGAAGTGACAACTTTATGAAGATCCTCGTCTGTTACTTCGACAAGATGACAATTTTCTTCTTCGGATGGAAGAGGACATGTATCGTTCATGGTAACCCAAGGATGTTGCTGAAAGGATAGAGATTATAATATTCACTCTTTAATTTAGAAAAAATTAGTTACCTTGATTTCTGGTAGAGTTATCCTCTCTTTGGGATCTTTAACAAGCATTCTTTCGATCAAATCTTTCAAATCCGCAGAAATTTCAGTTGTCTCGGGGAATTTCACTCTGTCGTTTCTTATTTTCGAGTATAACCCCATGAGGTTATCTTCGTAGAAAGGAACGTTACCAAAAACGAAGGCGTACAGGGTGATTCCTAATGCCCAAATATCAGCAGCCTAAAAATATGAAAAATGTTGTTACTCGAGATATTAAAACAATTTCGATAAAGTACTTTTCATAAATTTGCATGAAGAATCTGAAGTATTATATACCCCATAATGTGTTTATATAAAGAGATGAATACACAATGTATTTCATAGATATACTAGGTGTTACAATTGGAACAACAATTTCATGAATATAAACCATACAATTTACAAAAAGTGAATTTACAGCGTAAAACATGTTCTCTGTATACTAACATGGAGTTTAACTAACTAAATAATAATAACTACCAACTGATAATAATGATAAATATAAAAACAATCTACATAGCGGAAAATCCAACTCAGCAGTTCTTACAAAATCAAGATATAATTGTTCTTGTCTTTTAGTTTACGTCCCAAAACACACTTTCCATGCTATAATAATATTAACTACAGCTTCGCAATTCTAAGACTGGCCAGTCTCAATCTTGTTCTTGAGAATGTTCATAATGTCCTAGTTTTGGTACCAAGGCCAAGACAAGACCGAGACTAGTATTGTGATTTTTCGAAGCCATAGTGTTGATTTTACCTTAATATTAGCACCAAAATCAAGGCCAGGACACAAATATTAGCACCGAGACCAAGGCCAGAACACAAGTATTAGCACCAAGATCAAGGCCAGGACACAAATATTAACACCAAGGCCAAGGCTGGGACATAAATATTAGCACCAAGACCAGGACACAAATATTAGCACCAAGACCAAGGCCGGGACACAAATATTAGCACCAAGACCAAGACACAAATATTAGCACTAAGACCAAAGCCAGGACACAAATATTAGCACCAAGACCAAGGCCAGGACACAAATATTAGCACCAAGCCCAAGGCCAGTACACAATAAATATTCTCAAGACTGGACAGTCTTGTTATTGTGAAGCTCTAATTTTACTCATTAGGCAGTCTATTAGTCGCTTGAATAGCTATCATATAGCTCATCTTAGCGCTTATAGTTTTTTTCAAATTAGGAAGTTGGATGCTCCTATTTCTTGTCCCACTGTGGGATGTACATATCTCTCAAAATGGGATGGTTGTATTGGAATGATTCATACATGAATACTTACTTCAAATTCAAAGGATAATTAATCCAAAAATTATTTTATTTTTATTGATAATTTTCAAAATCTCATTCTCTGAATCCTTGCCTACAATCGATTTTTAAGAAAATTCACAAAATGAAGTGAGGCACAAACTCACGAAATAAAGTGAGGCACTGAGGCTTTTATTAATTTCACATTTGTATGAATGAAATGTGAGGAATATAAAAAGTTCTTCCATCCATCTATACCATAAAATCGTACGGAAATTTAATTAAATCAACTGTGGTATATATTTAATTCACTAAATGTTTTATTATTGTTTTATATTTAGATATAATTTTTCTTATAATTTTAATTACCTTTCCGCTGTATTCTCTTTTCTCTCCCAGCGCTTCTGGAGCTGCAAAAGCTGGAGTTCCTGCCGAATTGGACAGATAAGCGTCAGCACCATCAAATTCGTTGCAAACCCCCAAATCGGCTATTTGTACATGCCCAGAGTCGCTCAGAAGCAAATTGGCAGGTTTTATATCCCTATGAATAATTCTTTGGTAATGCACTGGAAAAAAACAAAAGATTATTTAATAGTGCAATAGTGGAGTGTCAATCAAGGGTGAGATGCTGGAGTGATCAGATGTTTTCTTATGTATCAAATGAATAGACAATATTTTTCACTATTGATGAAAATAGGAAGAAGTTCTTCAGCCAAAGATTAGAGATGTTTAACAGGTATCAACTTACTGTACTGACATGAATTCGTACTGTATCAAATCAACAAAATATCTATTATCACCAGTAACTTAGAATTTTCACTTGATGCATAAAAACAAGAGCATGATCCTTTTACTTTCTCTTAACTAACCGAAAAAGCAAAATGACAATCAGTACTATAGTACAATATCATAATCGATTGAATGTATTTTTAAATATTCTTAAATCACAATATATGTGTGTAAGAAAGGTTGGAGGTTACAAATAACAAATAGACCACGATATGTTGCGAAATGAACTAAAACAACGAGTCGCTTACAATATTCGAGGCCCAAGACGACGTCCCTGAAGTACGCCACAGCCCGATCCTCGTCTAAAGGCTCGTCGGTGGGAACTTCTAGAACCTGCCCTCTTTCGACTAGTTCGAATACCAGATAGAGACAATCCTCGGAAGGGTCATCCAAAACCTCGATAAGCTTGACGACGTTAGGATGATCCAACTTCTTCAGGATGGCGATCTCCCGGTATACTTTGGCGAGCGGCTGATTGGCGGCGGCGAGGGCGCCCTTGCTGTCTTTACGAGCTGGTGGAAGGCGCCCGAAAATGCCCGATTTCTTGAGCAGTTTCTTCTTGGAGAGAATCTTCATGGCCTGAAATGAGTGATTCGATGACTTATTAATAGAATATTAATGAAACTTTTGAATGATTTTGTATTCAAAATTGAATCGGAAGAAATAGAACTACGTATTGAAACATCTTATAAAATGTTTATAATAATAATGATATTTATTAATCTCGATAGTTATTTATATGTGCACTGAATAAAATAGAGACAAGTCAAAAGGTCCCAAATGTTCCTTGAATTTCTTTATTTTTCTGCAACAAATGTTGACTGTTCCTACTTGTCGCCGGTTTCTATTTTGAGCGATAAACTTCAAAAGAAAATAGGAAACATCCGCGTTGCTATCGCAGTGGAAACGTATCGAGAACGCAACTAGTAAACATTCGTGTCGCAGATTTTCAGTGTGCAGTGAAGTACGAAAACGAATAAATAAATAGCTACGTTTCCACGTTTGATGCTGTTGCTTCTTCTGTTCTTACATGTTAAAATTTCTTTATGTTTCGGAAACAAATGTTGATTGTTTCTGCTAATAATTTGCAACTATTGACAATGTTAGTTGCTTCACTTTCTACCCTTGGCAACAAGAAGAAACATTCAGCAACAAAATGTTCCTCCGATGGAACTGTAGTTCAAAATTCATTACGAAAGAGAAATCCCAACTTTCAAATAATTTCATATATATTTTACTTATATATACAGCGTGGGTAGAGGAAAATAATGGTCGTAAATTCGGTAAATTATGGTTTCTACTGACAAGTTATTCACAAACGAACGAGGTTGATGTCATCTCGTTTGCGCATGTAATTTTATAATCCCGCATAATTACGCGATAATTTGGTTTCGTAGATATTGAAATGGCTACAGAAATTTGCAATAATTACGATGTGAGCCGTTTAAGAAACGGAATATGTCGATAATTTATGGAAAATTAAGGACATTTTCTGAGATTTTTATGGGCCATATTGCGAAGTAGGCCATGAATAATATATACGATTGAGAAAATTAAAATAACTGCAACGTTTCGTGTTTCGAAATTTAACCATGGTTTAGGTCGGACGTTGAATTGTGAAGATCAATGTAGCTGGAAAATATGATAAGAAACTTGAAGATTACACAATAAATTTATATTCAAAAATTCGTTAATGTATGGATATTGACTGGAAAGAGGAATTTTTATTTTATTTATTTTTATTTATTCAATAATAAAGATAATAAGTACGTAGGTACAGGATATTCCATTTAAAAAAACCTAAGTTTGCTTCATAACTCGAAAATAGGGAATATGTAACAAAAATTGTCTACACCACTGTATTCTATGGAAAAAAATCTATAAGGATGTTATATTACCTTTTGGATAAGATGAAGGATAACGGCCCTCCGAAAATGCAACATTTTCAAAAATGCCCTGTATCTCAAAAACTAAAAGGGCTATTAAAATTATGTTAACGGCATCTTCAGTTTTACGAAAAAGTAGCACAGTGTCGCGAAAACCACAACCCTCTATCTTCAAAAATAACGGAGATACCATTCAAAAGTACCCAAAATGGGACACCCTGTACAAATTCAGAAATCACTATATTAATAATGCTACTTGCATATATTTAAATTTCGGTATTTTGTCTTTTGACAAACAAATATATTAACTCGATTTGAATTTTGGAATAGTTCCAATTTTCATTTCACAAATAATTTCCAAACAAATTTTTTTTTAAACTTTAAATTATTCATTTATATTTCTTGCTGCCTTTTATATTTTAACATATATGTGTTTTTAATACTACTCAACCTATCATAGGGAAATGTTTTACTTAATAATAATATTAATGTTTATACTATTGAAAACGAGACAACGTGAGTTTATTTTTCTCGAATATCTGAAACAGCTTTATCTAATGTTAAACCTTGCAACTTATGCATTGTAATTACGCAAACTAATTATTAAAGTGGTAATTGTTTCCTGGAACAATTAGTATTTCCACTTTTCCTAAATTTAATTATGGGTGGTATTGGCACGTATCATTTTCAGTGGAATTTGTTCGGGGGGACTATAATTTTTAGCATTATTTGAATATATACATATCAGTGGCGGCTCGTGAGGTTTTGGTTTGAGGAGGCTACAAGAGGTGTTAAAAATACACCATAGGCGAAAATTTTCAGGATTTCAAGGTCAATATAATTTAAAGAAAATCAAAGTAAAACAAGCACCCTAAGCTATTAATTTGTTTTCACTTTCGAGTGTCTACCTTGAGACCTACAACTCCTATTTACAATATTCACAAAAATTCTTCTCAGCCAATTAATCAATTTATCTATTCATCAAATTTTTTCTTTCACATAATAGGTACCTACCTACCTACTTAACGAATTTTTTAACAGCTGGTGAGAGCGAATAAAAAGTTATTATATATTTTTGAAGATTAGCGGGATTCTGCGATCTTTAACGTTAGCAAAATGATCTATAATATCCTCATAAAATTTTTTGTCTTTCGCCAAAAGTTTTACCAATTCCTTTTCAATAGACAACAAACTAATATTTTTCAAACGATCCTGGCTCATTGAATTTCGTAAATAAGTTTTAATTCTCTTAAGAGTGGAAAACGAGCGCTCTACGGAAGCTGATGTCACCGGGATAGAAACAATTAGACATAAGAGTTTATAAACTTGGGGTAATTCTTGATTCAAATCATTATCAAAAAGATATTTAATAGTCCTCACATGATTTTCATTTTGCCCCAAAATTTCATTGTCATTATAAACAACACACAGTTCACTTTTTTATGGCCACCTTATCAAAAAAAGTGTATTTTTGACATAAATTTTCCGAAAGGTTATCTGGAAAATTAGCCGAAAATCCGGTAAACAAATTTTTATTGAGTAAGTCGAAGAGATGCAGTTCTTTCAAATCAGAGAACCTTATTTCTATTTGACCCCTAATAGTATGCAAAATTTCATAAAATATTTGCTTATAGTGAAGCTCCATATCTGCGTAACTGAATTTCTTTCGTTTTGGGCTAAATTGAGTCGTATCATCAGTAGTTTGAAATACAGAAAATAGTTTTTTAAAATAAACTTCTGCACGAAATTCTGAAATTTTTTCCAAAAGAAACTTGGGCCGATTTCGTGAGTAACTTACATCTGAAAACTTGTGCTGTAAGATTTGAAAAACTATTTCTGTTTGTTCAAAAATTAATTTGAAGATGTTTCAAAAATATATAAATTCCTTATCTTGTAAGTAAGATATTAATCCGCGTGCTGTATTTAAAGTTACTTTATCGGTGAAAAATTCCTCACTTTCAACTAGGTATAGAATTAAATCCTCAAATCCTAAGCGGCCCCAAACAGAGACATTTTCACTAGTAAAAAGTAAACACTGCCAACAAAATAATTTATTTTTTACCTGTGATCCGGTTAGGCAAGGATGTCTCTCATAATGTATTAAAACCGCGGTTTTGTTTTCTGTTACGCTGCACCAAATTGTTTAATTCAGGGGTAGGTTTTTTTTTGTTTTTATCAAAACTTTATCCTCATAACTTAGGGCACTAAAGTTATGGGATAACAAATATTTCACTAAGTCACCATTGAAATTTTTGAAATTAATTTCAGTAATCAAACTCATTTTAAAACAATACGCGTAACGCGAGCTGATTCCGGCGTCCATTATTCAGACAGTACGAATTACGATCATATTACGATTCAATCAACGACTTTACTCGATGTCAGGAAGATTCTATAGTTGTGATTGGTCGACATTTTATAAGACTGGACTTTATCGGTGTTGCCATGTACATGTGTTTTGGTTTTCTATTTCAATGAAGTATTCATTCGGAGTATTTGTTTTTGAATGCTGTGAGTTTGCTTTTCTGTGGCAGGCATAATGAACGTTGAGAATATACCTTTCCAAGCTTTCCGCAGCGTTGCCACAAATCTTGAAATGAATGAAATGCAGTAAATGTAAATACCTTCTATCTTAATTAATAAATTATATTATATAATGTAGGTTGAAAGGAAGGTAGGTGCATAAAATAATATGATTTTGATTAATATGAATATGCTGAATGCTGACTATTCAATATAATATATATATTAGTGATACACGGAATATTATTGAGGAGGCTTAGCCTCCTTAGCCTCCTTTGACTAGCCGCCCCTAATACATATATACATATATATATATATATATATATATATATATATATATATATATATATATATATATATATATATATATATATATATATATATATATATATATATATATATATATATATATATATATATATATATATATATATATATATATATATATATATATATATATATATATACAGTGATGGGCAGATGTGTGGAACCAAGTAATTATCTCTGGAATTATTAGATATATCAAAATGAAATTTGGAAGGTGGATACTACAGTAGATTGCCTATTTGTTTTCATATTTTTTAACAATTTTGAACTTCCGGTTTTACCGGAAGTAATGTCGATTTTAAAATTTGCAATGGAACACCCTGTATATTATTTTAGTTTCTGATAAAACATTTTATTACAAATACAAATATATCGGGTTCGATATTTTTTATTTCAATACCTACCGAGATATTAACAGAAAAGTAACTAAGGAAAGGAAAAATTTGATGGTAGCTAGTAGTCCATGAAATTCATTGTGTATTGCTTTCCTTAGTTACTTTTCTGTTAATATCTCGGTAGGTATTGAAATAAAAAATATCGAACCCGATATTTTTGTATTCGTAATAAAATGTTTCATCAGAAGCTAAAATAATATACAAGGTGTTCCATTGCAAATTTTAAAATCGACATTACTTCCGGTAAAACCGGAAGTTCAAAATTGTTAAAAAATATGAAAACAAATAGGCAATCTACTGTGGTATCTTCCAAATTTCATTTTGATATCTCTAATAATTCCAGAGATATTTACTTGGTTCCACACATTTGCCCATCACTGTATATAAATATATATATATATATATATATATATATATATATATATATATATATATATATATATATATATATATATATATATATATATATATATATATATATACATATAGGTTGTCGATTGGCCCCAATTTTTTTATATACCAAAATATACCGTTTGCCACTGAGATGAGTTTGAAAGTTTACATAATTAAAAGCATTTTAAGAAGGGTGCATTTCAAATTATTATATTCAATTGACCTTTGCACTGATGAAGGTGGCCGTTATATTGAACATTCAATATAAAAAAGCGTTTTGCTTTTGTTTCCACTGCCAACTAAATTTTGTATTATAATTTTATTAAACTTGAACTAGAAGTATCTGTTTTTAAGACAATATTTTTTTCCTTCGAAACTATTCGCAATGTGAAACTTTTAGAAGAGTAACAAAATGAACATATTTAATCAGTCTTCCCGCTAAAAAAAATTGAGAACCGTATCAACTCCCCTAAGAAAGTTCTGGAAAAAAAATCAGGAGTTGAGGGTAGTTTTACCCCTTCTACAGTTTCTTTAGGGTTTCTTTGATTACCGAACGGAGAGTTCTTCTCTAATATGCACTTTAGTCCAATTTCATTCAATTTTGTTCACTCAATTCTGTACAGCGTACAAAAATGTGTTTTTTTTTCATGTAAACTTTCAAACCTACTCACAGGCAAACGGTACATTTTGGTATATAAATAAATTGGGTCCAATAGACTTATTTTGACCTCTTCTTCACGTGGTAGCTTTGCGTCCCAGAAATTTTGGGACACCCTGTATATCAAACATGAAATTTTTTTTCGAAAATCGTGGTTTAGGAGGTATAAAATGGATTTAAAAAAAAACTACTCCCGTACCGTACTGCTTTCCTTCGATACACAGCAGTAGTATGGGAAAATATGTCTAAAAAAATCTTTCTACAAGGAATTAAATTCAACCTTAGCTGTGCTCCCACGTGAAGCTCTTACGTAAAATTTCTTCCACGCTATTTAGCTATGGAAATGAGATTTAACGTACAAGGCCTGTCAGTATAACTCCGTGTCTTCGTTCGACTTGAAAGTTCAAATTAAAACGTGTTCATGTAATCCACTACAAGACTATCTAATGTAACTCCTAGCAACTTGAGGGAAAATCCCCGAGGAGCTAATTTCACCGAACGTGAATTTTCATCTGGCCGGAGGGATGTGGAATTTTTAACGTCGAAAGCAGGAGTGGGCCTAATTGTCCGGAAATTTTTAAATTGGGAATTATGCGAACCGTTTCTTGAATTGTGGCAGGGTAATTTTAATCTTACATTTTGGAGAGTTATCGATATATTTGATTGTTTTGGGCTTTAAAATTATATACATTTGTGTATCAATTATTTTAGGATGTCCAGATTTATTATTTTGTTATTATTGAAGAAGAAAGAGAGCCGGTATAATTTTGAAAAACTCTATCACAGCGAGCTGAATTAGAAAATCAGGTTTTCGAAACTCATCCAGTTTAAAAAATCTATTCATTCATTCATGATTTTTGTTCCAAATCCAAAATACAAAAATAGCGCCCTCTATCGTGTAAACTATTTATTTCTTCCTCCAGGTGGACAACCTCCAACCAATTTATATCGAAATGAATACCATCCAAGATATCATACGAAACTGACTACCTACAAAGTTTCAACCCTATGGTCGAAAAATTGCGCGTTCTATTGTTTAAACAAGATTTATTTCCTCTCCTGTGGGGTCAACCCCCCCAAGCAATTCGTACCAAAATCAATCCTATGCAATATATCATACGAAACTACCTATTTACAAACTTTCAACTCTATTGCTTCAAAACTGCGCCGTTTATCGTGTAAACAAGATTTATTCGCGGAAGAGTTGAATTTGAATCACACCTCCGTTCATCAGATTTTGACCAATGAATTGGAGATGAGAAAAATTTGCGCAAAAATGGTTCCGAAAAACCTTTCTGGAGAGCAAAAGGGTGTGAGAAAGGAAAGGAGTCTTGATTTTTTGGGAACGATTGGAAATGATCCCCATTTTTTGGAACGTGTCACTACTGGTGACGAGTCTTGGGTGTTTGAGTACGACCCAGAAACCAAACGCCAAAGCATGGAGTGGCACACTGCATCCTCTCCAAGACCCAAAAAAGCACGAATGAGCAAGTCAAAAATCAAATGCATGCTGATTTGTTTTTTTGATAGCCACGGAATCGTCCACAGAGAGTTTGTGCCTCAAGGCCAAACGGTTAATCAACACTTTTACCGAGAGGTCCTTGAAAGACTTCGAAAAAGAGTCTCTCGAGTGCGACCAAACATCAAAATGAACTGGGTGTTGCATCACGACAATGCACCATGTCACACTGCAATCTCAATAATGCAGTTTTTAGCCAGTAAAAACATTCCTGTAGCTCCTCAGCCTTCTTATTCACCAGACTTGAGCCCCTGTGACTTTTTTCTCTTCCCGAGATTGAAAAATCACCTCAAGCGAACTCATTTTGGGACACTTGCGAACATTCAAAAAGCTGTAACCGACCAGATGAAGGCTATTCCAGTATCGGAGTTCCAGCAATGCTATGATGAATGGAAGAACCGTCTCCAGCGATGTGTGGCTTCCCAAGGGAACTGTATCGCATTATAATATTCTTTGAATAAAACATTGAAAAAAGATCAGTCTCATTACTTTATTTACACACCTCGTATATATATATATATATATATATATATATATATATATATATATATATATATATATATATATATATATATATATATATATATATATATTTATAATTAAATATTATTTTATAATATATTTATTTATTATATATTTATATATATATATAAATATAAAAATCCAAAAATCATATTTTTGCAAATTGAATAAAGTTCCGGACAGCGTACGGTTTCAAATTTGCAAATGCATCAGAATAGATGTTTTCTAAATTTGCAACGAAGTTTCAAAACTTTTGTAATTATTTCGAGACCCTCTTGCCCGAAAAAATGACCACGAATTAAAAAAATTATACATAAACATATTCCGGTCAACGTGAAAGATTGCAAATTTATACAACTGTTCGGTATATTTTTCCGAAGTATCTATCAAGTTTCAGAACTTTTGGAATTTTTTTGGTCATTTTGTCAAGAAAAAACGTTAATTTTGAATTAAAAAAATGTTCCGTGCCCTTAAATTGATTGCAGATTTGATACGTGATATGAAATAATATATTTAATACTACTCCAAGTTTGCAGAACTTTTGGAATTTTTTTTCACAAGCATACAGCAAAATTCAATATTATTGCTATTTTAATAATGTTCTGTACTTCGGAAAAGGTTGCAAAATGAGATTTGTTCCTTTCTCTATGTAGCATTCACTTGACTAAAGTTTAAAAACTCTTGGAATTATTGTTAAATTTTCAATTTTCAATGTTTTAACTGTAATATCAGTGAAACTCCGTAAAGGAAATGACAAGAATTTTACGTCCTTACGATAATTTCAATTTGATAACAGCTCGAGTAATAATCTAATTTTATCAGCAAATATTTCATTTTCTTTGTAGTCAGTCCCATTATTATCAAATATGTTTTCCGCAGCGACTTGCTATCATTTCCCGACCAAACTTTCCAACAATGAAAGCTGGGTGATTTAGATCCTCTTCCTCTTAAAATCCTACGATAGAGGAAAATTAACGGGATTTAACTGCTAGCTTGTTCAATATTTCAGGTATTCTCGCTTTAGGTCAGCTTCATCCCCTTTCTAAGACTCGAGTATTCGCTGCTTGGCGAATTCAGTAACGCATAATAGAAAAGCGTGGAAATGGGAGAAAATTATACGAGCTTCTTTCGTCTTCGCCGCTGCACAAAAGGTAGTTTTCAAAGAGGAAACTTTAATATTAATATGGCCCTGCATAACATGGTTTCTACCGTATCAGACAATTTCCTCAGGAAATCTGCACTCTGAAATGACAATTGATCTTGGATTGATTAAGTCCTGGTCTGATGCAAACTTACTTTGCTTCAACGTAGATAAAACCGTCGCCTTGTTTTATAGAGATAACTCCAAGATTCTATTCCTACAAAAGCAAGCCATTGAAATAGTCGATTCTGTCAGATTTTTAGTCTTGCAAAACGTTACGATGCGTTACATGGGCGGGAGGGGGGTTCGAACAACGCGTTACGTAACATTGTTTTCATATTGAAATAAAAAGAGGGAACTTAAATCACTCAAGTTGGGAACCCTTTTAGTTCATGTTTTACGGGGAATCCCTCGATTGTATTGTACGTCAGTTTCTTCCAAGTTGGCAACCCTATCCGTTTATGTTTTATGGAGAATACCTCGACTGTATTCGTCGTCATTTTTTTTTTGTTCCCGTTGTCAGTTTTCGTTTAGTTTTTCAAACACGTAATACACAGAAGCACATTGCTGTAGTCAGTGTTGTAGATATACTGTAATGTTCTCAAAAGAAAAAGAGGGAGATTTGCATCATCAGCTGTTTTTGCCCTATAAAAGCTCTCATGCTGACTTGGGTGCCAACTGTGCCAAAAACTGCCAACGAAATTTAAAAAACGGCTAAAGAAAAACTAAAAATGGTATAGCGCCCACGTCCGTGACTCGCAATATTTTTTGTAAGTAATTAAATGCGCTTCCGAATCCTGCTGTTCCATCTTGAGGAGTGCTTTGAAATCATTCTTTCCGAAGAATACCTTCTTTGCCGATGCCAAATCCTTTAGTCCCCTTATATATATATATATATATATATATATATATATATATATATATATATATATATATATATATATATATATATATATATATATATCATGAAAAGACATGAAACGAAAAACTATCTTGGGGTCCTAGGTCCAATTTTGCTAATCGCACCCATTTTAATAAGCAGGTTCCCAAAGTGAAAACCTGTTAATAAGCTAAAATCAAATAATGCATGAGAAAAATAATGGTGGATAAAGCTAAAAATGTCTTTAAGGACAGGGCCAAATCTGGAAAACGGCATAATTAAATTTAAGATTAGTAATAAAAGTTTATTAGGACAAATTTGAGCCCATTTCAATATTTTATATTATGTATGATTATTTATTAAATAACAATAAAATAAACATTATACGCATGTATTGCGAGTGAGAAATCTCTTGTTTTGTTTATTATTAACGAAAACGGGATTTAAACAATAACATAGGTATTTTAGCGACTTTCAGGTATTTTGCGCAACATATTTGTGACTTTTAGGTAAAAAATGGTCACTTGGGTGTTACGTAACGTTTACGGAGGGGGAGGGAGGGTTCATGTAAACGTTACGGCGCGTTACATAGGGGGGAAGGAGGGTCAAAAATCTTCAAAAATTGCGTTACGTAATACTTGAACGCCCCCTTAAATTTTAAGACAATAAAGCATATTTAATTTGATTTGATATTAATTTCAAGCTAACTTTACAACCATTTTTCAGTTTCATCGTGCCCCCGAAAATACAATAAAATGTATACAATAATTATTTATTTAGAGTTTTTCGGCCCTAAACCTACACTACGACATTCATTTGAAACCTTACAAATTACCAAGAATACGAAAATTTATTGACATTTGGCAACACTGATCCTCATCTTTGACAAATTGATGCCTTTTTATTGCTTATCACTATTTGTATTGTAAAGTTATGAAATACCGTCCACTGGCTAAACCAAATTTTAGCCGAGATCAGCCAGTAAAGAAGATTCGATTACTAGCGCCACTTCAAATTGTAGGGGGGATAAAAATTCGTCGAAGCCGGATGATGATAAACGTGCTTTTTTTTCGATTTGTGAATTAACCCAGGAGCTTGAAAAAGCAATTAAAGACTCCAGGAGCTTACAATAACACCCTAGGGGTCCCACTTAAAGACCTTAGGAGCTCACAAAAAGACTCCAGGAATATTAACTACCTAAAGACACTAGGAGTACAAGGCCCTTGGAGTTCCGAAAGCCTACAGGAGCGGAAGAAGACAACAAAAAAACAGATCAGTATACTAATAAACGAGCTCAAAATTTTGTTTTTTTTTTCATTTATTCTAATTTTATAAGAGTTTTGTGATCTTTGAACCAAAGTTTTTAATAAACCATTGTCATTTTAACAAAATATAGTGAAAATCGAAAACTGTTTTATTCAAAATATAATTTGTATTAAATTTGTTTTTAATTTATTAAGTTTTAATTGAGAAGCTTTTGATTTAATAAATTGTTTTAATTCAATAAGTATATTATTGAATAATATTTCGAAATTTATTTTGTTTCATACGTGTGAGTAAGTGTTTTCCTTTTATTCAGCTAATAAATTTTCCTAAATATTATTTTTTCTTAATACGATCGCGCCCCTACTTTAGTGTGCACGTGCCCCTCTGGGAGGTCGAGCCCCATAGGTTGAGGATCGTTGTTTTACATAATGAACAACAATGCAATTTTATTTCAGATTCAATTTTATCTTCAAGTATTGTTCATAAAACGTAGATACCAAAATTTGTTTATAAAAAAAATATAAATTTCCTTTACACTTACATAGTGTGTATCATCTTCTTCGTTGTAAGCTAACTTCACGACGCCAAAAGATCCCTGAAATTAAAAAATCACATCAAATGATGACCTTAAGGGGATCTTTCAAGGTTCTACATACCTGTCCTATAGAGTCCAATAATTTGTACTGATTTAGTTGTAAGTATGTTCCAGCTTTCTCTATAGACACCCTCCTCGACTCTTTCAATGGTCCCCTTTTCCTGCTACATCTTGGACTTCCATTCGGACTACCATAAGGACTAAACGGACAATTCGGGTAAATAGGCTTCGAATTTTCCTGAGGACCGCCCTGGAAACTCTTGGATTGAAACAGAAGCCTGTTTTTTAAACCTACAGGCGGCTTGTTCGCTGTCGTTTCCGGCGTTTCCGCGCTTTGGTCTCTTGTTTCGAAAGGCACATCTTCAGTTATCACAGCAGGGTTGGTATCTAAGCTAGGTTCGGTGACTCGGACTGACTCGCGGTGGTTCGGATCCGTAGTGATGGTGGTGGGGATGACATTAGCGGTTCGATTGGTAGCGAGTTTGTTTGAGGGCGTGGTCAGATATGCGGGTGCGGCATAGTTTAGTTTCGGTGTGAATACGTCGTTTTTCAGGTCCACGTCGACAGCGGTGTGCCTGAAAACATCAAAACAATCTATTCTAAAGATTCTATATATTTTTATCTCAGGAATACCTTCAGGTAAGCAATTTGCTTACCTGACGAGAATCGGGGATCTTTGGATACATTAACTGCTTCGAAGTAAAAAAAAATACTCAAATTTTGAAAAAAATTGAAGTTTAAACTTACTCATTCAAAAACACTATTCAACTTATTTAGTACTATTATTTACTGTATCGTACACTGCAATTAATGAACTAACGAATAAATTTTCATTCAAAGTTCGATTAATCACACATATGAAAACCTCGGAAAATTGTTACGTGAAATAAATCAATTCAAATTTAATAGGAAAATCGTATAAGCAACGCCAGTTAATTTCAATTCAAACCTTCATAAATGTTGCAACAAGAGAATTTAATTGAAATCGTTTTTCAGTTGTTTTTCCGTTTCAGTATATCAGTAAATCTCAACCCTCCCATTGTTTCTCGTTGAAGTGATAATATTTTTTCAATAGTTCCAATTGGAAGGGTCAGCAAAACAATTACCTTCAGATTAAGTTTATATGGTGACAAAATAATCAGTAGAATTAATTTCCATTCATCAATCACCATCTATCACAATAAATTCATATCATCACTAACCACCATAATTATTATCAATCACAATCAACCACTTAATCAATCATAATCAATCACGGACAATCACAATCATTCACCACTAATCACCATCAAACTACATCAATCTTCGTCAATCACCATCCATCGCAATATATTCATATCACCATTAATCACCACCAATTATCATCAATCACAATCAATAACTATCAATCACCAACAATGACTGCTATCAGTCACCACCAATCACTATAAATCTACATTAATCTCCGTCCATCACCATCTATCACAATAAATTCATATCATCATTTATCACCATCAATCATAATCAACTAAATCAACAACCTATTAATCAATCACGAACAATAACTATGAGTCACCATCAATCTACATCAACCTTCGTCAATCACCATCTGTCACAACGAATTCATATCATCATTAGGTAACCACCATAAATTATTAACGATCATAATCAACCACAACATCCAACACCTAATCAATCACAATCAATCATGAACAATCACTATCAGTCACCATCAATCTACATCAACTTTCGTCAATCACCACCTAGCACAAAAAAATCATATCAACATTAATCACCAATTATCAACAACCGTTTTATCAATCACAATAACCAGTGATCACCATAAATCTACATCAATCTTAGTCAATCACCATCAATAAATTCATTTCATCATTAATCACCGTCAATTATCATCAATTATAATCATCCACAACATCAACCACTTAATCAATCACTTTCAGTCTTCACCAATTACCATCAATCTACGTTAATCATCAACAATCGCTATCAATCATGATCAATCACCATCAATAATCATGTATCGTTTGTTACTTATTTCCAAAGAAGATCACTTACGGCAGTGATAGTTATTTGATCGAACGTGCAAAAAGCAAATAGAAAACCCCCAGATTCATTAATGGATTCAGAACAATTTCGCAAAGTGCTTTCTCGCATTTTTTCTTCGGGAAATATATCGAATTAATCATTCTTTTCAGAAGTTCGACAAAAGTTTTTTCTTTGAAGTTTCCGTTCAGTGCCCGAGAAATTGAATCATTTCAATTCTACCGGTGCTTCCTAATTTTTCGAAGAGTTCAATTAAATTTTCCTCCTTCGGGATCGCCAATTTTCACGCCTCTCGTACAAATTTTCCGATATTCCGAATCGGAAAAAGACCAACTTTCTGCTAATGAAAATGTTCCCTTTCGGGGTTACTTTTTTAGTTAACATCAAAGGCAATCAGAGCGGTCCCTTTTTCACTTGTGGAATTTTCCGTCTCTAGCATTATTTTCTTCGTAAATTTATCGAAACATTGACTTTTCCGATGGTACCAACAACTTATAAATATAATACTGTACGATTAACACTTTCTGTAATATACTAGTAAATAAATAAACCGAATTCGGTGAAAAGCAACGTAAATTAGAATATACTCGTATAATGTATGATTGAAAAAGGCACTCAAAAGATTATGAAAATTTCATTGCAACTTCCACTCTAATTTATTCAGGTAAATGAAAATCTAGCAAACGTCGTTAACATAAAATTTAGAGAGAATTCGAGAGTTTATATAAATAATAAGTTAGAAGCATAAAATTTTATTGGACGACTATTCTGAAACTTTGTTTATGAAGCAACATTCCCCCATTAAGTGAAAACTGCGTAAGATATGATCTACACTTCAAGGGTTTTAGAATAAATTATAAATTACACCGTGAATCCTCAATAAGAACTGAATATATTCGAAGCAACACAAATATTAATTTAATTTCTTACTGTTTTTTATTATTGATTTTATTTGTTATTGATTTATTTTTTTATGTTTTCTCTAAATACTCCCGTGTCAACATTTGGTAGATTGTAAATTAAGTTAATTTCACACGCGTTTCTGTTTAAATTTCAAAATTTTCTTTTTATTTTCATGAAGCAACGACTAGAACTTGAAGAAGAATAAAATGTTTTAAAATTATCTCAAGTGTTAAAGAATGGCTTAATTTTTAGCCACTATCAACTCGTATATGATTTTGAAAAATAAATCAAATTTGCCAGAAATTATCAATTCTTTTTTTCTGTACTTTATTATGTAGGTTGAATTTCCGTTAGAATATATTTCAATATCATTAAAAAAACTATTTCTCACCCGTGAACTTTGAATTTTCCGTGCGGTTCCACAGCCCTCTCCTCTATAATACCCCACGAAACAAAATCAACAGCCTCCTTAGTTACGTTCACAGACTTCGTAATTCAAACAAACGAGGTCGATCTACCCCGACGATACAGCATCTGGGGCGGCTGTGGCGTCGGCGGCAACAGAATGAAATCATCCGCGCTTAAAACGGCCAACTTAATCCCATTTTTTTTTCAGACGCGGCATGCCACGGTATACGCGTGCGCACAGAATCGTCGGTGCAGCATATCTATGTTCGGTGCATTTTGCGTAATAAATATCAAATGTCAAATTACTCAATTGCAAGGATTGAACTCGGACAAATTACCCTGGGGAAGAGGGGAAGGATTGATGTCGATGTTACACAGAGACCGAGTGGTAAATTCAATTTGAATATTCGGCTGATTATTTTATCAATCACATTCCAAGTGACAAACGTCTAGTGCAGAATCGACATTCGATCTGTAGGTATCGATGCATACACAGGAAATAAATTAATTTTATTTAATCAATAATACTATGGACGAACGAAATGTTGCAGACCATAATAAATTACTGCCTGAATATTTTTCTGTGTAAATCGGATCAGCTCAACAGACTTAAGATCCGGTGGACTCGGTGGCCGTTCGGGATGAATTATTCGTTTAACATCTGTAATAAATGTTAACGATTTCTGACCTTTGAAAGTCAACTACCCAAATTAGAATGATCCAGGAAATATCATACAAGTTTTTCGAACTTCTTTTTTTAAAAATTTTTTTCCACTTTATTGCTTTTTATTCATTCTATTGTGGAAGGGAATATATTGCAATCTTCATTTTTTTAACATACATTTTTGTTATGATTAACTGATAACTACGCTTCTAATGCACATGATTTTTTCTTTCTTTCGATTACGTCAATATAAAGTTAATTAATGTTAGTTACTAGGATTGAGTAGGAGTAGCTCATGCTAATTTTCGCTTATTATGAGACTTCTCCAGAGAGAGAATCTCTAGAGTTTCTCCCATCTATAGCCAATGATAGTTTTGATAAGTTTTGTTATGTTTCTCACATCAAATTATGGTATTTTTTGATATATACAAACATATAAAAAATAGTTGCATATGTGTCTTTCTCAAATCGAAATAATTTCAAAGACCTTTTTCTGTTGAGCTATTTGAAATTATTATTATTATAAGAAAGCAAAAGACTTATATAAGAAGTTATTATATATTTAGTTTTTATTGAAGCTATATTCAAGTCTCTTCTTTCCACAATAGTTTCATTTGTAAGAATAAAACAATTACAAAATAAAATAAAAATTGAATAACTTAATGACCTACCTTGGTATATCACCAATTTTAGGAGCTCTAGATTTTCTGCAGGCACAATTTCCATTGTCCTGCCATAAGTTTGTAGCTGTAAAAAGAACCATAATAAATTCGACGTATTAAATGAAATCAATACCTATTATAAAAATAAGAAACACAAAGTTCTCCTTCATCATTCTGGAAAATGTTCAGATGCTATAATTTGTCTTTATTTCGGAGTTTCATGAATAGAGAAGTGGCTGTAAACTTGTGAACTTCAAATAACAATTTCCTCGACATTATATAACCCATAAATAAGGCATCTGTTGGAAGTTTTCCACGAAAAATTTATTTCATTGGAGTGATAACTATGAAAATTTGAGTTATATTGAATGGATATCGAAGTTGACCGAGAAAATTGGGGTACAATCAAGGCGAATGCTTTGTTTTGAAGTTTTCTGAATGAATTATTCATCAAAATTGATTGTTTAAAATAAATGCGGCTTGTACCTAAATGTTCACATGTAAATGAATGTTTTTTTAACAACTGATGATTACACAAATGTTAAATAACGTTTCCTGGAATGGTAAGTTAAAGGTTAACGAGAACTGACGTAAAAAAATGCTATTGAGAAAAACCAGCAAATATTCATAGAATGAAATTATTAGCAGGTTTTCACTCTGAATATAATGATTTGTAGCAATGGGGTTGAGAGTTTGTATCTAGGTAGTTTTGTACGATATCTTGAATGGGATTGGTTTTGGTTCAAATTGGTTGGGGGGTTGACCCCCCGGGGGAAGAAATGAATCTTGTTTACACAATAAAGAGCGCAATCTTGAATCAATAGGGTTGAAAGTTTGTAAGTAAGTAGTTTCGTTTGATATCTTGGATGAGATTAGTTTTGGATCGAATTGGTTGGGGGGTTCACCCCCCTGAGGAAAAAATTAATCTTGTTTACAGGATAAAGCGCGCAATTTTGAAGAAATAGGGTGGAAAAATTGTAAATGGGTAGTTACCTATGATATCTTGGATGGGATTGGTTTTGGTTCGAATTGGTTAGGGGGTCGACCCCCCAGGGGGAAAATAAATCTTGTTTACACCACAGGAGGCGCAATTTTATAGCAATAGTGTTGAAAGTTTGTATCTAGGTAGTTTTGTATGATATCTTGAATGGGATTGGTTTTGGTTCAAATTGGTTGGGGGGTTAACATCCCGGGGGACGAAATAAATCTTGTTTACATAATAAAGAGCGCAATTTTGAATCAATAGGGTTTGAAAGTATGTTTGTAGTAAGTAGTTTTTCGTTTGATATCTTGAATGAGAGGTTAGTATTGGACTCGCAATTGGGTTGGGGGTTTGAACCCCCCTGAGGGATAACTAAATCTTGTTTACGGCGATAAGCTGGGCGCAATTTTGAAGAAATAGGGTGGAAATTGGTAAATGGGTAGTTTCCTATGATATCTTGGATGGGATTGGTTCGAATTGGTTAGGGGGTCGACCCCCCTAGAGGGAAAATAAATCTTGTTCACACCACAGAAGGCGCAATTTTATAACAATAGTGTTGAAAGTTTGTATCTAGGTAGTTTTGTATATCTTGAATGGAATTGGTTTTGGTTCAAATTGGTTGGGGGGTTAACATCCCGGGAGACGAAATAAATCTTGTTTACATAATAAAGAGCGCAATTTTGAATCAATAGGGTTGAAAGTTTGTAAGTAAGTAGTTTCGTTTGATATCTTGAATGAGGTTAGTATTGGATCGAATTGGTTGGGGGGTTGACCCCCCTGAGGAATAACTAAATCTTGTTTACGGGATAATGGGCGCAATTTTGAAGAAATAGGGTGGAAAAATTGTAAATGGGTAGTTTCCTATGATATCTTGGATGGGATTGGTTCGAATTGGTTAGGGGGTCGACCCCCCAGGGGGAAAATAAATCTTGTTCACACCACAGAAGGCGCAATTTTATAACAATAGTGTTGAAAGTTTGTATCTAGGTAGTTTTGTATATCTTGAATGGAATTGGTTTTGGTTCAAATTGGTTGGGGGGTTAACATCCCGGGGGACGAAATAAATCTTGTTTACATAATAAAGAGCGCAATTTTGAATCAATAGGGTTGAAAGTTTGTAAGTAAGTAGTTTCGTTTGATATCTTGGATGAGATTAGTTTTGGATCGAATTGGTTGGGGGGTTGACCCCCCTGAGGGAAAACTAAATCTTGTTTACAGGATAAAGCGCGCAATTTTGAAGAAATAGGGTGGAAAAATTGTAAATGGGTAGTTTCCTATGATATCTTGGATGGGATTGGTTCGAATTGGTTAGGGGGTCGACCCCCCTAGAGGGAAAATAAATCTTGTTCACACCACAGAAGGCGCAATTTTATAACAATAGTGTTGAAAGTTTGTATCTAGGAAGTTTTGTATTTCTTGAATGGGATTGGTTTCGGTTCGAATTGGTTGGGGGGTTGACCACCCCTCGGGGGAGAAAATAAACCTTGTTCACACGATAAAGGGCGTAATTTTAGAGCAATAAGATTGAAAGTTTGTGAGTAGGTAGTTTCGTATGATATATTGGATATTTTGGTACGAGTTGCTTGGGGGGTTGACCCCCTAGGAGAGGAAATTAATCTTTTTTACACGACAGAAGGCGCAATTTTGGGACCTTAGCGTTGAAACTTTGTATGTAGGAAGTTTCGTATGATATCTTGGATTGATTTCTTTATAAATTTGTCGAGACCCTCCGGAGGAGGAAAGAAATATTGTTTACACGATAGAGGGCGCAATTATTGTTTTTAGGATTTGGAACAAAAATCATAATTGAATTAATAAACTTTTCAAACTGGATAGGTTTTGAAAACCTGCTTTTCTAATGCAGCTCGCTGCGATAGAGTTTTAATTTTTTTTAAATCGCTATAAATTCAAGATTTAAAGTGATTTGAAACCATTCATTATAATCGATTATTTTCACTTGGTCGTGCTTCGTATTTTTTTTGGTGATTAATTGTCCTATACAAGACACTTCAATTAGTAATCTGTGTTATTTGAAAATTACGAACGCAAACAAATCCATTGCAATTTACGATTGGGTCATAGGTCAAAATGACGCACATTTGTATCTAAATATTTACGTTATCTGCTTTCTACTGGTTTGTTATCCGACCGTATTTCATCGTTATCTCTGCGTACTAGTGTAACTGTGTATAATTTAAAAACTAGTCGGAATATATACCATTAATAATAATACTAGTTCCTGAAAATTATCGACAATGAAGCAGTATTTACAAATTGGACTTCAATGGAATGAAGATTTCATTCCAATTTTCACGTCAACTGAACATTTCGTAGAAAAAATAAAACGCAATTTTTTCGTAATTTTTGATGAAAGTAAAGCTTCCGTTCCACAGGAGGAACAAATGAGGGATATTCTGGAACATTTTTGTTGCTGTTTTTCTAAAAATGTTCCCAAATAATCCTTAATATTTTTTTATTTTTCACTTGTATATTATTTGTTGATTTTACCTTAGATACGGTTGCTATAAATACACTCATTATGTCCTAGGGTTTAATGAGCGGGCATTATGGATCATAACTCCTGCTAATTGTACGAGGAGAAATGAAGCAACTTCCATTGATTAAATACTTTATAATCCTTGTCGTTTACGACTCTGGATTTCTCCGGTAATGAATTATTCGCAGTTTGGCTGCATTTTCTATGATATTCTTGGGTAAATTCATTTTCATTTCCATTATTTCTATAAGACTACACACAGAAAGCAGCAATGGACATTCACTAAATATGATGACAATAATATTCACAAACGTCAAAATATCAACAAATGACATGCCTACTATGAGAAGGAAAATGGAAAGTATAGGAGCAATGAACCGATTTTAAAATCGATTTTCATTATAATAAAATAATTTTTTCGTGAAAAATGAAATCTTGTATGCACCACGTGCGTTACTAGATCCCCGTCGCCCATCGGGCAACTTTCATCCCTCGGGCCGAATGTTACCCTCCGGCCGTTAGGATCTTTATAACGTACTTGGTAAATAAATAACTATCTCATTATAATAATAGTATGTAGATGATTTTAAAAAATTATAATTAACTCTCCACTTCAAATTCATACGAAATATACAATGAATTACCAATTCTAACTTAAATATAAAATTCCTACGAATACTTAAAAGAGGACAAATTACATAGTTCTAAATTTATATGTTTAATTTATCCGTCTGTGAAACTCAACATGCCGCTCGAGCTGACAGTATCGCCTCTTTAAACGCATACACGAATACGGCTAACCGCTCCATCAAAAATTACGAAAAAATCGAGGCATCTTTTGTATACAAAATGTTTAGTTGACGTGAATATAAAGCTATTGTGTAAAATCAACAAATAATATACAAGTGAAAAATAAATTGATATAAGTATCTCCTAGAATTTGAAACTTAATTTGAAAATTAATTAGATACTTCGATGAAAAAAAAATTTCAACAAATCCTCGAAAAATGAATTTAAGAAAATAAGGTTGATGAATCTGAAGAACAAATGATCGTAATATTTGAATGAAGAAACTGTTCGAGAAATTAAAAAATTGAACTAGTTTCATATTGTGTATAATGAGGTTATTTGTTTATTATTACGAAATTTAACATCATAATGAAGGGATATTACGTATTCTCTTAGAAAATTGCCGAAAATTCAGTTTCTTGAAATAGAGAAAGTGGAACTTTTCGTTGAGTGACTCATTCACTTTTTCTGCTAAAAAAAATTAGTAAAATGACTTCCATTCGTATCACATTTATAATATGATATAAACGCAGATCTAACGGAAGTGGTTAATTCTAATGAGTTATCGTTTTGTAATCAAAAAACAACTATCATACTATTTGATAAATGTGAATACCAGAAAGATAGAGATTTCACAATAGAACTATTTTTTTGAATAACATTATTGACAAATAATCTTTCATTGGATTTTTTTCTTCAAAAGTTGGCTAATGGAATGATTGATTGGAGCAAAAATCTCAAGATTTCATTGTTTAGAGAATTATTTTTGGATATATTGACTCAATGGTACGAAAATTTCATTCGATGTCTTCTTATTCTCAAAGCTTTTCCAATAAAATTTTTTCGATAATGTCAATGATGATCACTTTTATAATTTGTTCCAAATAATATTATTAAAAAATTTAATTTTAACGAGTATTCATATCATTTATAATGGCAGAAAATCTGGCATAAAAATCAGTTCACAATAATTTGAAACTAATTGAAATAGATTTCGAGAAAAGTCAATTTTGATAGACAAACATTCAAAAAAATACTGATAGAAAAATTTTGTTTGAAATTAATAATTATGGAATTTCAGCACACAAATACCTGAAGTGGATTCTTTATTGACTAGAAGCTATCATGCAAAAAGAAAACACACAGAATCCAGAATTCAGATGAAACGTAGATATTATAGGCTAGCCAGTTTAGACATTCAAAATCGAAAAGTCTCATTTTGCACCTTTTCCGAAGTCCGGAACATTGTTAAAATTGCAATAATATTGAATTTTGCCTTATGCGACAAAAATTCCAAAAGTTTTGCAAACTTGGAGTAGTATTAAATATATTATTTCCTGTCACGTATCTAATTTGCAACCAATTTAAGGGTACGGAACATTTTTTTCATTCAAAATTAACGTTTTTCTTTGATAAACTGACCAAAAAAATTCCAAAAGGTCTGCAAACTCGATAGATTCTTCGGAAAAAATATACCGAACAGTTGTATAAATTTGCAACCTTTTACGTAGACCGGAACATGTTTATTTATAATTTTTTTAATTCGCGGTAATTTTTCGACCAAGATGGCCTCGAAATAATTACAAAAGTTTTGAAACTTGGTTGCAAATTTAGAAAACATCTATTCTGATGCATTTGCAAATTTGCAACCTTGTATGCGGACCGAAACATTATGCAATTTGCAAAAATATAAAAATCCAAAAATTATATTTTTGGATTTCAACGTCAATACATTATTCACTTTATTTTTATTACAATCATATTAATAATTATATCATAATGTCGAATTCTGAAATTTATCCTGCTTATGGCTTACTCAGTAGAAAAAAAAACATATTTATTTATATATATATATATATATATATATATATATATATATATATATATATATATATATATATATATAGGTATATATATAATCTCTTGATATATATATATATATACCTATATATATATATATAATATATAGTATATATATATATATATATATATATATATATATATATAGGGTAGCGAGAAAGTCTGGCAACAAGGTATTTTTTTAAGACGATCAAACGTATAATCATCAAATTTCTCTCAACGATGTATCGTTTGAAGAGGTGTTATTAAGTGGCCGGCAAGATCTCCCGACTTTACTACACTTTATATCAGACATTGTTGCCAGACTTTTTCGCTACCCGCTACTATATATATATATATATATATATATATATATATATATATATATATATATATATAAATATATATATATATATATACATATATATATATATATATATAAATATAAATATATATATATATATATATATATATATATATATATATCAGAGATGAAAAATTTTTCGAAAATCGTGGTCTAGGAGGTCTAAAACGGATAAAAAAACTCTGACTGCAAAAGTATGTATTTTCGGGTAAAATACGACTAAAAAATGTTATATTGCACCCAAAACTCCCTCCAACTTGAGTTAGAGGGTTGAAAATTTCTATGTCGATTGAGTTAACGTTAGGGAAGTGCCCTTTGGTCGTATAAATTTCTTCCTCTAACCACCTTCATTTTTAAGTAGGAGTTTCTTGTTTCTTCGAGGTTTTTGAAGTTTTTGAACTTCCACAGAATAGGCAGATAGAGTTTGAGGAGTGAAGTTTGGCACTTCGATTGAGTTGATGCTCCCCCAAATTGATTTAGTGGGTTAAGAACTTGTATGTAAAAAAGAACGAGCATGAATGGAAAATACGACCTTAGTAACGTAACGTTCCTGCTCACGCGTTTCCAAATTGTAAATGCATGTTAAATGCCACGCGTCAAGTTCACAGAAACAAGACGCCTGTGGCGCCAAAACGAAGTTGAATTCGGAAAGGCTAAATTTTTTATGTTTTCCTGTCGATTAATCGGCCTTCGTTTTGTTTCGATGTCTGCGACTAAATAATAATTAGGAAAGAAATATCGAACAAAGGCGAGCACATGACATTACTTTCTAAAACTCCAATTTCCAGTTAAATTTGAGTATAGATCGAACAATGACTTATTTAATAACAGTTATTAATATCTGTACACGAAGGTGATTACTTACTTCTCTCCTGGCAGCTGAGATATTGTTAATTATTTGTTTTTCAGCCTTCGAAATGGTTGATATTTAGTTTTAGATTATCAATTTGAATATTTTGCCTACTAGGTCGTCGTTTATTTAACCTCTGTGGGAAGAATTCACAGCGGACGCTTTTCGACATTCACTAATAGCTTTTCTAATTATTCAAAAGCGATGAATTATGATTTTAATGCCTGGTGACATTTAGTTTTCTCGTTGAGAATTTTATGAGTGGAAAATTACATATTAATTACAAAATTCCGACGCAGTAAAATACTGGAAAAAAAGATGTAGTGTCATGGGACACCAGGTAGGAACCGAGCTCCTTCGGATATAATTATTAATATAATAATAATAAAAATAAATTAAATAACGTATTGAGAGTGTAGAATACATATTATGTACACATGAAAGTTGTATAAACAATATTAACCATGTACAGAAACTTATATTTGTAAACTTATATTTACGTACCTATTCAATTTTATTTCGCTAATTTCTTTTCCACTATTATCACTATCAATTTCATTTTCGTAATCCCATACTGTTATTTTGATTTAACGGTATTCAGATGACAATTGAAAAGTCAGTGTTAACGGCCGCCGGCCGTTATAATTTCATAACGGCCAGCGGCCGTTAAGAAATCACTTGTTCAAATATTTATTTCAAAACATCATTCTGCTTACAATAACAACATTGAAATCTTGGTCCACAGCGAGTTGGGAGAATAAACCTCTGATTTTCATTTCGCATTGGCTAATAATACATCTTCATTAACCACCTTTACATTCTTGCTTTTACGCCACATTTCAAAATTTTCATATTCTTTTTGATATCGCTTTTGAGTTATTTTCGGCAGTCAATCAACACTCGCTGCACTGCACATGATTCTCCCAATATTTCTAAAGGAATTTGATCCTCAATTTCATCCATGGTCGTCGTTAAAGCGAACTTGAGAACACAATAAACTGACGTTGTTTATAAAACTGTCAAACTGTACCATGACAACAGAGTGCACGACGTTGGAATTTTTCTTTAGAATTGTGAGGTACGGGGTTTTTTCTTTCTTCGGAATTAAAATATAATCTTTCAACGGGATTACGAAAAATTTTTAACGACACTCGGCCGATACGCAAATAACGGATTCGGTTAGTTATAATCCTCGGCTGCGCCTCGGATTACAATATCCTACCTCATCCGTTATTTGCTACATATCGGCCTTGTTACGTTAATAACTATTAAGTCACTTGTTCATTCACTTGTCATTATTAATATATTTAATATCGTACTGAAGATTTACAAACTATACGAAAATGAACGTGTTTATTTACGAGTAAAATGAATTTATAATGTGAGTATACACCACGTGCTTATACAAAAATTTCATGTATATGTCGTGGCAGAAGGAGAAACTTAAAGAAAGAATTACGCATGCGCGTTATATATTTTTCTTACGGTTTTAGTCTCACACTTTTTTCAGTTTGGTCGCGCAGCAAAATCCCTATCTTCTCCAAACCTGCCGTAAGAAACTTCGTTCCAATAAATAAATAAAATATTACGCTATTTATAAAAAATATGAAATATCTTCTAAATTATTACCTCTTCATTGACATAATTACCCTTTGGGTTCACACGACCTACATCATCCATCGCTATGAACTTTGAAATTGAAGAAGTTTAACACATTCGCGTCCTGCTAATTCAGTCTCTGTTAATCAGGGCCGGTCTAAGGGGTGTGCGAAGTATGCAGCCGCACACTCAAGCCTTTTGGAGGGGCATTAAATTGACCAATGTTTGTAAAAAAAAATTATAAATTGAGAAAGTTTTTAGAAACTCATTTAAATATTGGGCCTAAATATTCAAACTATACTCGCCGGCATATCATTGGAAGCTTGGACACTAAACAGCTGTACACTCCCCTCTACACCCCTCGCCCAGCGTCATTGCCAGTTTGTGGATTGAAAAATTAATTCACACAGCTGAAAATCCCAAGCTTCCAATGATTTGCCGCCGACTATAGAAGGAATTTTGTCTTAAAACTATTACAGTTAGAATTCAAGGTAAAACCGAAGATCTACCCGGCTACCCCAATGAGTTCTGAAATACAGTAAGTCTGATGCCCTTGACCAATTTCTAGCCAATTTGCGTCTGAAATTAAGATAGTAAATACATTCTCCGAAATGAAAGCAAGAAAAGCCCTTGTATAAAATGTATAATAAAATAGACTATGTACCATCCTAATAGTTCATAATTTTTTTTTGTGTTTGCGCCATTAATGAGCACTGTAACTATTGGTTCACTATGTTCTGTTGCTTTATTTTCTTTGACCCATGACATATGGAAATTTATCTTAGGTCCGGTGGGTGGTGATTTCCGCATTAGCTAGGTATTTATTCTAAGAGTAAGTATAAGCAGTATAAGCATAAAAACATTGCAACGTTACCTAGAGTTAAGCTTTCATTAGTTTATTTGACATAATAGTGGTTACAGTACAAGGAAGAGTACTGAACATATCAAGTCAATCAATAATGAATCAAATTGTCCTACATGAATTTAATGTTCTACAAGGCGCAAAAGTGCACAAAAACTGTGTTTTTGGACCTTAAATTTCAAAAACTTCCATACCCCCAGACGACCCCCTGGCAGGGGCATAAAATTTGCGTCTAGCACAGTTGAAATTTTCACCTTAGGCCGGCCCTGCTGTTAATGCAGGCTCAAGAGTTTGATTATCTGGAGATAGGGAGTTGAATCAAAGGGAAGTAAAGCAATTACACAGGAGCGTATAAGGGCTGATCGTGGGAGGGGGTTCGAACGAACCCAATCCTGTTCGTATGCACTCGTCCGTTAGAAATTAGCTTTTGTTGCTTCGAGAGATGACTGTCGAGGATGTGGGGGATAAAGGGTGGAAATTGGATTTATCACGTACGAAAACTGTTTGTGTTTGGGATGCAGAACGTATTATGTATACTTCGGGAATATCCAATAGTCTAGGTAAATAATAGCGGAGGAAATGTGTCGAGACGACAATTGCGTTTATGATATTGACTGTGTACATTTGCGTCCTCTATGTTTGTACACTATATTCGGATAAATGGTTTTTTTTTTGTTCAGTTATTTCGACGGATGTTTAACGGACGATTAGCCACATCCTTCATCTATGGTTTACTTACTTAGTTTTGATCACAAATCAACATTTATGATTTGCATAGAAACGAATACGAAGTAGGTGGTTTTTGGACCTCACGAATGAACTTTTTCAACAAGTACCTAGTTTTCAATAATACGAAGAGAAAATATAACAGTACATTAAGTAATATGCGTGGAATATTAACATTTGTTCTCGAATAGTTACAACCTTAAGATTCAAATAAATTAATACCGCGTCATCAACGATCCATATGTTTTTATTTGAATTCTTTCCGATGAATATTGCAATTCTTTTTGTAGAAAAGCTACCATCTGCCATGTGTGGATCTTAGAAGCTACCAAGTCTGATGGCATACTTGATTTCCCCAAAGGTTCTATTTTTCTGTAAACCACAATTTTTTTTCTGTTTTGGACGGAATGCATCTGAATAATGATGCTTTATTATGGATTTTTTGGTGTCGTTACATCAAGAATGACCTCTAGAAATAGATGCGCTTATATGTTCATTTATTGAATATGAGGTGACGCTGCACCTAAACCTTGAGGTCTATAATAACAGGTCTAATGTGCCCCTCATCAGATCTGTTTTCACTACTGCGCCATCTACAATTCGCCTTCTAGTTCCAGATAACTAATTAACTCCAAAATTTGGAAAGGCTTCAAGGAGATAACGTCCTCACTCTTACAAGCTTCTTGCCCGAAGCACGTTTTCCGTTGGGTTGCAATAACGAAGCATTTTGTAACCAGCTGAATAGGAACTTCCTCTTCCTCCCCACAGAAACTACATTCGTCAGTTTCTAATAAACCTATTCTCATACTTACTTACTTTTTCGAGTCCGAAATCATCCCATCTAGAGTTTTTCGGCATTTTGGGCATTTTCGTTCGCAATCCACATTTCATCGATGGAGCACGTTGCAGGACATAGTGTGCATTCCAGCAGGTGGTTCATGTTTTGTATCTCCCCACATGCACACAGGCATTGTTGATCTTCCCCAGTTTTCCACCTTAGCTTGTTTGTTTTTACGGGTGCCACGCCGGTTCGTATCCTATTTAGCGTTCTCCATGTCTTCCAGTCCAAGTTTGACCCCGCACAGGGTTTTTCATTGATAGGGAAGTTGCCAGGTGGTTCCAGGGTGGCACACTAGAGGAAGTTTTTCCTTGATTTAAGCTTTTTTCGTTGCTGCTCCTGTCTATAGAGGACATGGCGGTCATCGAAGGTTTGTTTAAATTTTTCGACGTGCTCTATTCTCATAAGATGCTTCCTGAGGCGACAGTGTCCTGTAAGGAAGCCAGTGAGGGGATGTACTTTGTTATTACTGAGATCCAGATAACCTTTGGATCTTGCAGTTTCAAAGTTCCAGAGGTACACATTGGAGTGATCCATCACATGTCTCATTTTCTTTCTCATCATTTGCTCCTGACATGTAGACAGATTCGCTACCTTTTTCAGCCATAACCTTTTCTCCTCTGGGGTTAAGATAAAACGCAGTTTCGTCCGCATTGAACACCCTTGTTGGGTCATTCATAACATCAGTAAATGCCCTTTTCTTCTATATAGGTCCAAACTTCATTCAAGCAATAAGTTAATTTTTCTTTCGTTACATTGGCTCTAGATCGGGTTAATGTTTGGTAAAGCCGATCGGCAATTCTCTTATTCCTTGCTCGAAATAATGTATACCATTTTTCCCCTGGAACTTTTCCAGGGAAGATTCCGCCAGTGTTTCTCTCTCGGTTTCCTCCTTCTCCCGAAAATCTTTCTTGTAGGTGCATTTTCCTATACCACAGAATGGTTCTGGGCAAATAAATGAATCGTTTGGTCGGCCATAAGGCCCAATAAGGCGGCAAAATTATCAAATAATTTTCTAAGGGAATGGAATACATATAACCAATTCGTTTTGAAAATTGTCTGATAATTTTTACATTATTGATGAATTTTCCTTGTTGACTTTATGTGATATAAACAAACTATGAATTAAAAACCTTCATTTCATACTTAAAGTATCTATCCACTTAAATATCAACAGCGTCTGCCTTTTGCGTTTTTTAAAGTGAAACTTCTTTGCGCGAATGAGGGTAAAATTATTACGGATTAAAGGGATGAATAAACCTCTGATTTTCATTTCGCATAGGCTAATAATACATCTTCATTAACCACTTTTACATTCTTGCTTTTACGCCACATTTCAAAATTTTCATATTCTTTTTGATATCGCTCTTGAGTTATTTTCGGCAGTTAATCAACACTCGCTGCACTGCACATGATTCTCCCAATATTTCTAAAAGGAATTTGATTTTGTTCCTCAATTTCATCAATTTCATCCATGGTCGTCGTTAAAGCGAACTTGAGAACACAAAATACTGACGTTGTTTATGAAATTGTCAAACTGACAACCATGACAACAGAGTGCACGACGTTGGGATTTTTCTTCAGAATTGCGAGGTATGGGGTTTTTTCTTTCTTCGGAATAAAAATGTAATCTTTCAACGGGATTACGAAAAATTTTTAACGACACACGGCCGATACGCAAATAACGGATTCGGTTAGTTATAATCCTCGGCTGCGCCTCGGATTACAATATCCAACCTCATCCGTTATTTGCTACATATCGGCCTTGTTACGTTAATAACTATAACGTAGACCTCTCATATTTTCTATACATTGACATACGTCACCGAATCCGTACGATATTGAACAATATGTATAAGAAATTCCGGGGGGAACTCCTTCGAAAATTCGTTCACGGAATAAGGAAGTAGCTATCGAGAAATAATAAACAAAAATAACAATGCCTATCTTATTCTATTCGATTCAAGGTGGACTGGCTCGACTCGGGATGTATCTCGACAAGAAAGAAGGAGGTTCGTACAACGAATTTACACCGTATGGGTCGATCTTATGCTAATTTTACAGAATAGATTCTTTGAACTAGCGACGGCCTGTTTTTTATGCCCGTAGAACCTGCTTTTGTCCGTTTGAGTCACAAATCCGATTCGTGAACTCTTGAGGTCGAATGAAGCTCAGAAAATATAATGTTTTTGATGGAGGCTAGGCCTGAAAATGAGTTGAAAGGTACAGTTCCATCGGAGGAACATTCTGTATGTTTCGGCAACAAACGTTGACTGTTTCTACTTGTCACCGTTCAAGCTACGATTTCAACGGAAGAACATTTTTGTTGCTGTTGCTTGTTTCCGAAATTGTTCATAAACGTTCCCTTAAAATTTCTTCATGTTTCGGCAACAAAAAGTTGATTGTTTCTACTGAATAATATGCAATTTTGATTTGAATTGGCATTTCCTTGGTGAAAAGTCATATTCATAACTTTATAAAGAAATAAAAAACTAACTTTTCACAGGTTGAAATAAAAATGGTAATTTCAGAAGTTGACCCACTTAAATCCGAGAAAAGTACAGTATTTAACATACTTAGGCAAACCTTCCGAAAACCTGCAATTGTTTTTTCGTAAACAAAATTTCATGTAAAACCAACAAAATAGCATTGAAAAATTGATTGAAAACAACAAATAAAAAATTCATGTTGATTTAAGCCTTTTTCGTTGCTGCTCCTGTCCATAGAGGACATGGCGTCGAAGGTTTGTTTAAATTTTTCGACGTGCTCTATTCTCATAAGATGCTTCCTGAGGCGACAGTGTCCTGTAAGGAAGCCAGTGAGGGGGTGTACTTTGTTATTACTGAGATCCAGATAACCTTTGGATCTTGCAGTTTCAAAGTTCCAGAGGTACTCATTGGAGTGATCCATCACATGTCACATTTTCTTTCTCATCATTTGCTCCTGCCAGGTAGACAGATTTGCTAACTTTTTCAGCCATAACTTTTTCTCCTCTGGGGTTAAGATAAAACGCAGTTTCGTCCGCATTGAACACCCTTGTTGGGTCATTCATAACATCAGCAAATGCCCTTTTCTTCTATATAGGTCCAAACATAAGTTTCTACCCTTCGAAACAAGGAGAAACATTCAGCAACAAAATATTCATCAATATTCCTCCGGTGGAACTGTAGCTTAAGAGTAACACTCTCGAGGAAAGCTGTATTCGTATGTGCATGTTGATATGTGTTTTGAAAGGTGATCCTTTTAACGCGGGCTTTTGAGACGGATAAATTTTATAAGTGAATTGAAAACTATGTCAGTGATTTTCAACCTATGGGGAGTGCCCCCCCTAGGGGGACATGAACATATCCAGGAGCAAGTATTATTCAAAAAAATAAAACTAAGATTTTGTCTTACTGTACAAAATTCATACATACAAAAGCAAATACTTTTTTAACAGGAATGAAAAATTCAGAATACATAATTGTTTACATTTTATCTCTCAAGTATAGAAATATTTTTGTGAATGTTATATTGAAGTAATAATTGGTTAAGTATATATTATAGAAAACGCATGATTTTGAATTGGTGAATTGATTTTGACTTTCAAAAATGAATAATTAAATATATATATATATATATATATATATATATATATATATATATATATATATATATATATATATATATATATATATATATATTTATATCAGGTATTCGGCACAATACCCAAAATCCCGCCTTTAAAACCTTTTATTAATTCCTGAAAAAATACCAGTTGTTTGGAAATTCTGTAATGTATGATTATTCAAATAATAGTTTTTATTTCAGTTAGTGATTTTGTGAAAAATATCAACTTGAAGATTCAGTGTTTTTATAAGAAATTCTTCTCTACTTGATGACCTTTCCTAACGGTTTGCTACACAATGATAAAAAATAACATTTCTTCTTCAAATTACGCATATTCCGGAAGGGCGAAAATCGTTTGGAATTGGTTCAGAAAACAATTTTTTATGACCGTTTATTTGAACCAAAAAAATTTGCTAATTTGAAAAGAAAAATTTAAAAGGTACATCTCCAACCGTGACTTCTAGAACCTACGGTCCAAGGGTGGAAAGGTAGCAAATGACCCCAACAATATCCCAAAAAAATACATTAAGTACACTTCTAGTGTCGGTGCAGTTCATTTTTGCATGAACTGTTAGAGAGACTAAACTAAATAAATTCCTTTTGTTAAATTAGAACTTTATTCAAGTTTTGTTTTTTTCCTATGAGTAGTTTCAGTAATTTTGATAGTATCTTTTATGTGATTTGATATGTAAGGGTTTGTATACCCCTTGGCTTAGGCGACCCCTATGGGTGGTTCAATAGACCCCGCCTGTGGGGTATAATGAGCCATATGCGTTTTTTCATTATAAAGTAGATTTAGTATAGTAGACAACCGATTTGCCAAAGTTTTTCGATTCTTATATCATGTCAAATAAATAAACAACCTAGTTACGGATAACCCTTTTCTAACTTTTTCTTTAGTAGGGCCCTACGATGATTAGAAAAAAATCCTGATGAAGTGACCCCGCTCTACTCTACATATAAAATTTATCTACTTCCAAACTAAGCATAATAATACATATATTTCGGATAGTTAAGATAGCATAGTTATTCATTGTATTATCGTAAGATAGATATTTAAACTAAATGAGTTAAGTTCTTTATACGTCATTTAGACGGCTCGTTCTTTCCACTGTATATTCTGAACTCTAATTGGCTACAATAAAAATCAATTTAAGATGATTTAAGAATTTAAGAGTTTTTATATTCACTAAAAATAATTACACACAGTTTGGAATGGAAAACTTTCAAATTAGGTACGTAGCATTCAGAATTTTTCATAAATTTAAACATCTTTTTCAGAATGGATAAGTAAAAATTGTCTCACCGTGTTGTATGGTTGCCATGGCGTCCATTCGAGGGTCATCTATCAAATTTCAAGAAGAAGAAGAATAACCCGATTGGCATATAGCGATCGGCTCTATGGTTGCCGATGTTTCGCGTTTCTATGCGTCAACTACCTCGGTGGTTCACGTGTGGGATCCTCTGTGACTCTCCTGGGAGAAACACTGAGCTATCCTGTAAAAATGAGGAAAAAACTTTTTAAAAAAATCGTGTCAAAAAGAAAATCTCGTTTAATTTTTTCAAGTGAGATTTCTCTCTGTTCGTAATTTATCATAGCTATACAATCTTATAATTAAATATTAGCACAAGGAAAAACCTAATTTTACCTTTGAGAATCATCTGATTTTGACAACTTAACATATTTATACAGCGATATATTATTTGAACAACTATACATGGAATAGATTTGTTATTGAAATATAATTGATTTTTATGAATTTAAGTTGAGATACTTTTATTTTTGTGCCACAAGTTTGATTGGACATGATACTTTTTTCGAATAGGGTCTAATTGAAAATTTATATAAAACTATAGAATATCTTCCAATGGAATTACAGATAAGACAATTCTGTTATTTCATTTACATCAACTCCAGTAATAAATACTCTTACGTTATATTTAGCTTGGTAAAACATGGAAACCATCTGTTACATCTCAGCCAAGCTTCACATATCAGCCCATCAAAAATTCCTCATAGAAAAACTCCCTAATAATACGAAATATTTGTTGGAGTCATGAATGAAACATAAGATCATCATAGGATCAAGTGTGTCGTTTCAGACGTCTTATTTTCAACCGGGTTCATTGTTTATTTTTCTGGAGAGAAAGACAAACCAATCGTATTTCGGAATGATCTGAAGCGAATAAGAACAAAGGCTGAATAATCGTTTAACTGAACGGCTTTGTTATTTTTAAGTTTACAAAGAAAGTAAATATCTAAAATGATTTGCATACAACAACAGTGTTTTCTTAACCTATAGCCTGAAATTGTGATAATATTTTACCTGCAACGCTATTCCATATTCCGCAAGTGAGAAACTAATCTTAAGTTCAGGAATTAAAATTAAAATATTTTTCTTTTAATTTTCACGATATGAATCATCCCACAAGTAAGGAGATTATTTAACGTTCAAGAATTGTAG
>JARQZK010003624.1:100000-147500 GCA_030704885.1 Cynegetis impunctata
AATAACAGAGACCGGCAACAGCTGAAAACATTTTGGATGAAACATAGTAGTCTTTTTTAACTATTCAAATTTTTTCAAATCAATAAATGTCAAAGAAAATTCAATATTTCAAAAGTTTTGAAAAAACCACGAATGCCGTGGCGAAACGTCAACTTTCTAATAAAATTGAGTTTTTTCAGTTGCTAATAATTATCAAAAAGTTATATATATATAATATATATATATATATATATATATATATATATATATATATATATATATAAATATACATATATATAAATATACCCTGGTAACGCCAGGTTTTGTCGCTAGTATAAAATATTTTTTTTTTATCTCGAGGGACCTACAGTTTAACGCCGGTTCCGAACGACCAATGGGCTTGTAAACGATGTACATTACCCAACAATTTATCTCATAAATAGAACCAGTATATAATATAAAGCGAAAGGAACTTCCTATTCCAATGAGGCATGTCCCGACACCCCTTATCTTTTTTCTAGATGCCGAAGCTAAGAAGAATATTGTCGAATCTTAATTTCTCATTAAAAACAAAATTGACCGTTCAAAAAAGCAGGGCAAAGAAACAGAAGTGTAACCGACATTTCCACTCGGTATTATACCGGAAAAATAGAGAGGAACGCCATTTAATCGAAAGTGATTTATAACAAGTCACAAACATATTCGATCCGACGCTAGAACCGAACAAGGTGAAATTAATAGCCAGATCAAATGAACCGAGACAAGGAATTTAAAGAAATCGAATCAAAATTCCGCATTTTCTCGACGCCAGCGGCCGGGAAAACGAAAAGTCGGAATGAAAATTCTTCGAAGCATGGGAGCGCTCGAAAAACAAAAAAAATAGGTATCAAGGTCGTACGAAACGCGGCGAATAGTTGTTAAAACGGAAAGATACCTTGAGTTTTATATTAAAGGTCAGATTGGCGTAATTAGACAAGTTTTGACCGTTTGTAGAACTATGTGTGCGTTTTATTTTGGACCGTTAAGGAAATGATATGCGGGATTTATTTCCTCGGTTTCCGAAATCGAGATATTCCGGAAGGAAATTAATCACATCCTTTACATCGTAAAAAATATGAATGATAAAAAATATGAAATGAAAATTTACATGAGTTAATCTTGCTTGACTAGTATATTTAAAACTTTACCAAATAATTGATATAATAAGTATTTGGCGATCGGGTTAAGTTATAATAAATTAGAAACCTGAAAATTTTTCTTTTGATTTTATAACGTTCGTTGTTTTTTTGAAAAATTATGTAGTTACTCGGTTCTGCAGTTTATTGAAAATAATTTTATTTTCCACTTTTATATTATTTGTTGATTTTACCGTAAGATACGGTTGCTATAAATACCGTAGGGCGTAATGAGCGGGCATAATGGATCATAACGCCCGCTAATTGTACGAGGATAAATGAAGCAACTTCCATTGATTAAATACTTCATAATCCTTGTCGTATGCGACTCTGGATTTCGCCGGCAATGAATTATTCGCAGCTTTGGCTGGATTTTTCATGGTATTCTTGGGTAAATTCATTTTCATTTCCATTATTTCTATAAGACTACACAAAGAAAGCAGCAATGACATTCACTAAATATGATAACAAAAATATTCACAAACGTCAAAATATCAACAAATGACATGCCTACTATGAGAAGGAAAATGGAAAGTGAAGGAGCAATGAACCGATTTTAAAATCGATTTTTCATTATAATAAAATAATTTTTTCGTGATAAATAAAATCTTGTATGCACCACGTGCGTTACTAGATTCTAACGCCCATCGGGCGTTAGAATCTATAATTATAACGAATTTGGTACTTAAATAACTATTTTGAATACTACGTTTTGTTGAATTAAAGTTTTTTTCTGAGATCATATCAGGAAATGGAAAACATAAACAGAAGTTATATGTTTACATCAAATAGTGATATATTACGTTTCATTTTTGTTTATTTGAATAAGTTAAATGAGGAATTTACTGTTTTAATATCACAAAATGGTTGCTTCTTGAGTAAGTGAACAAAAAGTTTTGAAGATGAATTTTGAAGATGAAATTGATGAATATTTTTATGATAATTTTGACTTAAAAATAGACGTCATTTTGTTTTGATGAACTATCATCTCTATTGAGTATAATTTCTCTATTTATATTATATATATATTCAGATATTTGATATAATAAATATTTGGTGATATACCAGGCTTCAGACAAAATTATAAACACTTAATAGAAATTGACCCTTATTGAAAAATCGTTATTGTTATAGGTACGTAAATTTTTCGTAAAGATCCTTTTCGTTAAATTATAGTTTGTACTTGAAATATAGTACAAAAGAAAGTAATGCGTTAATATAAAATTAAATTATAAAACTTTTCATATAATTTGAATTTTATGGTGACGCTTTTGTAATTAAAATAAGTATACTTAATTAACAAGGTTCATTCGCTATTACTTCATTTTGAATGTAAATATCACTCACATTTTTTTTCTATATATTATATTTGTATCTATAACAATATCAATATGGTGGAAACAAAATTGGGCAACTTGAAGCTATTAAAAATCCGATGAGTTTTTCAATTTCCTACAACTGACAATGAAATGTCTTACATTTATGATGACTTCAAGATTCATATAACATATTTTAAAATGTTTGTCAATCATATCCTGTTTAATTATATTATCAATTAGCCAAAATATAGATAACCTAACACCCGAATTTGTTAGATAAAATTTTGGAATATTTATCTGAATATTTTTCTGTTATTCAAAAACATACGCCACTCTTGCAGTTTGTAGGATTGATATATGTATATATAAGCATATCATAACGAAAACATCTATATTTTAAATTACCACACTGATTTCTTTTACTTATTACTTTAAAGAAAAATTCTTTCTTCCATTTTTGACTGAGAAACCTTATATTCCATTATGCTTTATGCATTAATTTCAAAATATTAAATATTATTTTTTCATCATTCCCTTTATAAAACGTAGACCTAAGTATAGAACTATAAAATTGTTACCTGCTTTTTCTAGGATTGTTGAATTACTGATATGTTCAAGACTGCTCATTTCATGAATTAGTGTGATATTTTTCCCGATGTCAACATGGATATTTACGAGGGAGATAAACTGTTATAGCTGGTAAATAAATAAAAAAAGTCGTGAGCAGTACAGCTCCATCACTAAAGTCGTATTTTTCGCGAAGTGCATCACGTCGAGATGTGATTCTGGTGAATTGAATCATTGAAAAGTCACGCTTAAGAAGCAAACCGAATTAAAAGTAAGAAATAATTTATTTTCCAAAATCCAAAAAAGGATTTCAAATCAACATAAACCCAATGTACGTACCAATTTTCAACCCTCTAACTCAGCCATACTCAAACTTCTTTTTTCTTGGGCCACTTTCAGATTTTAGTTGTGTCGTGCGGGGCGCTACCTACATAAATCACATCTGTTATTTAGGTGTTGGTAAAAAACCCATTACGTTTAATTGTTTATTTATTATATTGGGAACATTTTCATGTCATCGAAATGATAATCCATAAGTCGGTTTCCATATACGTTCTTAGCATATTTCATTTTGGAATAAGATGATTCACAAAGATATGTCGATGCAAAACAACGTAAGCAGAATTGGATCAAATTTTTTAACAGTCTTAAATTGGCACTATTGTCCAAAATTCAGCGTACGTACTCCATCTTCTCTCTCGTCTCATTAAAAATAACTTTGTATCATTCTTCATTTGAATGAACTCGTCAAACAAGTCTGCATAATTACTAGTGATAGAACGATACCGATATGGATATCGGTATATCGGCGTATCGGCAATTGTTGCCGATTATCGGTATCGTATCGGCAAGAAAATTGCCGATATATCGTCAAAAAAAATTTTTGCGCTTTTAACTTTTTTCAGTGCATACATGACATACTTTATTAAACAAAATAAAAAAAATAAAATATTCTGATAGTAACATTTTTACTAAAAAAGTAAAACAAATCCTAACACTACTAACAACAAATATACCTAATGTAGCAGGAACTAAATACAGTATATACTTAATACTTAACATTTAATTTTTTGATATTATGATGCAAAAACACCAACATTTCAGCCCTATCTGCATTTAGACTATTTCTTTTAAGCTCGTAAATATTACCTAATTCACTAAAAAGTTGTTCACTTGACACACTGGCAGCTGAAAGGTAGACTGAAGCTGCGTTGTACAAACTGGGAAATTTCTTTTTTTCTGCCTCCCACCACTCAAAAGGAGATTTATCTTTTAATAGAGTTGAAGATGCCAAATATAATATTATTTCATTTTCCCATCCTCTCGGAAGCCGAAGTAGAGGCAATGCTGTCAAAAGTTTCCCAAAATGTATTTTGCTTATTTTGCAAATGGCTTAAGGGAATATTTTCTAAATCTTCATCTTCCGATGATTCTGGATCCACTTCAGCTACTGTATATTCATATTGTCTTTTTATTATATTTTTAATACAAGATAATGTTTGTTCTTTAATATCTTTTGGGAAAAAATGCATTTTAAACCTAGGGTCTAAGAATGTGGCAACATACAGATTTTCTGGTTGAAATAACATATCACCAAGTCGTCTCTCTAAACGTTCTCGAAGTTCGTTCTTTATTGAACCTACACCAGCAAAGTTTGGTCCCTCTTTGGATAAATATTCTCTTAAGGTTACGACTAATGGAATCACTTGAGAAAAGCAAAATTGTTCTTTACTTGCTGGTTTTGTTATTTCTTCAAATGGCCTTAGAATATTGAGGATGTTTGCCGATACGATATATCGGTATATCGGCACGTAAATATCGGTATCGGCACGTAAATATCGGTATCGGCCGATATATCGTATCGGCAGAAAAAAGTGATATCGTTCTATCACTAATAATAACATGCCAAAACTGAAGCCAATTGTGGAATACTTATCGGCTCAAGGTACCATAACTTTTCTACAAGCAGTAGCAAATTTTTAACTTAAATCTCCCTTTAAATTCGTCTGATAGTGCAGATATATAATTTGAAGTTATCAAGAGTTTTCTTCGGAAATATCAATATCAGTCCTGTGTAACACTTGTGAGTGTTTGAAAATTTTGAAGTACTTTGTTTTGAATTTCTTCGTAATAAATACTTAGTTTTTCTAGGAAAGCAAATATCGTATTTGCCATTTGTGAAATTATTTTGTTTTCACCTTGCACGCTTCGATTAAGGCTGTGAGTTCCTGCGAGTAATGTCGCATAGAAAAACTAACATATGGTGGTGTTTTTTTACAGTTCAGGATACTTTTTATCATTTTGCTGTAGAAACAGCATTATTTCTTGACGTAAAGAAAAAAACAGCGCCTATTATTTCCTCGGAAATTTAAATAGGTTAATAGAATTTGGAGTTAAAACGGGTGGGCCACTTTCAAAAGCCTGGCGGGCCGCAGTTTGAGTATCGCTGCTCTAACTCAATCTGCAGAAGTTGTGGAGTTCGGCAATTTTTCAAAAAGCATCAAAAAACAAGAAATAACTACTTAAAAGTGGCGGCAATTGGAAAAATTCAACCAAATTTTGATAGTTTCGTTCTGCAACGAAAACAATCCCAGAAAAAAATAATTCGGCTCATTTTTGGTGTAATAAGAACCGATGGAGATGTCAATATGTACCGGGTGTCTGATTAAGAGAGTCGCGCGGCTGTATCTCACAAACTATACGTCGTAGAGACTTACGGTAAAAAATTTTATGATCAAAGTGGCCAACAGAAAATCCTGGAAATTATTTTCAGGTTTCTAAGATGGCCGTCAGGGGGCGTAGCCGCCATCTGAAACTTTTAAAGTGATTTTTTTCTGAAATTCATTCAGTGAATATACCAAAAAAATATTTTCTGTTTAAAGCTGAGCTTCATTCGAGTCATTTTTATTTGACACTTTTTGACGTATCTATTGAAATGAAGTGGTGGGGGGTGATGCAATGTTTTTTTGAATAAACAGCTGTAACTCCTGAACGACTGAACGGATTTCAACAAAGTTGATCTCGTTGGGAGAAGCATTTATTACTTCATCGAAAACATTTTATCTGTGGTCTGTCAAATTTTTAGTTATGCTGGTAGAGAGCGTTTTTTGATTTAATAACAGAAAATTGCTAATTTCTCTAAAAAATTAAATGCAATAACATAACTTTTTTTCCTTAGAAATGTATTGTGATGATGCCAAAATAGGCTAGTGAAAACCGTATCTCGATACCTTATTCCTAGCCTAAAATATCGAAGAAAGAAAATTTAGTTATCATATGATTCAAAAAGATGCCATTAAACCGGTATTTATTTTCATTTATCTGTATTTTTTCCAAGAATCAATGATGAAATTTAATAATTTCATGATTTTCAAAAAATAACATTCTTATTTCAAAAACTTCAAAAAAAAATCGAGTGGGAGCATAATAACCAATGTAATAATATGCAAGTGCAATGTAGTCAGTATATGAAGAGCAAGCCATGGAGGAAAATCATATGCCTAAAATCAACTTGTCAACAAATACTAAGCAGTTTAATAAGTTTTTGTGGCACACAGAAGTAAGTATTGAAAAAGATTGAAATACATTTTACAAACAATGAAGCTGTTGATATCACTGACGGTTTATTTTGAAATTCTTCAAAATGTGGCATTGGCACAAAGAATATACAGTGCTCTATATTCGGCGTCTACGCCATGCGAGAATTTTTCCGCGTTTAGTCCGAAATTTGCGTAATACTGGCAGCTTCGGCCCTATAAATTTCAGATGAGAATTCTCTATTTTCTTCAAATATGCCCAACAAATTCTCGCATGGCGTAAACGCCAATTTGGAAATCGAGTTCTATATAATCTTTGTGCCATTGCCGCATTTTGAAAACTTTCAAAACATGCCGCAAACATATCAACATCTTAATTGTTCGTAAATGCATTTCAATAGTTTTCAGTCCTTACTTTTGTGTGCCACAAAAACCCATTACACTGCCATTATAAGTTCATTTTTAATATTTGTTGGCAATTTGATTTTAGGCATTTATTTTTCCTTCATGGCCTTCTCTTCTTATTCTGACTACCTTCTTGCACTTTCACAAATTATATTTATTGATTATTATGCCCCTCAACGATTTTATAAAATTTTTTTGAACAAAGAATAGTAGTGCCTATATGATAATCATAGAATGATGAAATTTCATCATTGATTCTTGGAAAAATATAGATAAATGAAAATAAATACCGGTGTAATGGCGTCTTTTTGAATCATATGATAACTGAATTTTCTTTCTTCGATATTTTAGGCTAGGAATAAGATATCGAGATACGGTTTTCACTAGCCTATTTTGGCATCATCACAATACATTTTTAAGGAAAAAAAGTCATGTTATTGCATTTAATTTTTTAGAGAAATTAGCAATTTTCTGTTATTATATCAAAAAACGCTCTCTACCGGCATAACTAAAAATTTGACAGACCACAGATAAAATGTTTTCGATGAAACAATAAATGCTTTTCCCAACGAGATTAACATTGTTGAAATCCGTTCAGTCGTTCAGGAGTTACAGCTGTTTATTCAAAAAAACATTGAATCACCCCCCACCACTTCATTTCAATAGGTACGTCAAAAAGTGTCAAATAAAAAGAACTCGAATAAAGCTCAGCTTTAAACAAAAAATATTTTTTTGGTATATTCAGTAGATAATTTTCAGAAAAAAATCACTTTAAAAGTTTCAGATGGCGGTTACGCCCCCTGGCGTCCATCTTAGAAACCTGAAAATAATTTCCAGGATTTTCTGTTGGCCACTTTGGTTATAAAATTTTTTACCGTAAGTCTCTACGACGTATAGTTTGTGAGATACAGCCGCGCGACTCTCTTAATCAGACACCCGGTACAGAGAAGGATATTCATATGAAAATTAGAAATATCTACGTTAAAATAGCGGCGGTAGCATACTTTCGTTCTGCAATGGAAACAATCCCAGGTACCAGATTTCAACTTATTCAATTCGATGGGAGCTGCTGGCGATGTCAATATGTAGCAGGAAATAGTTATTTTCGTAATCCCATACTGTTATTTTGATTTAACGGTATTCGGATGACAATTGAAAAGTCAGCGTTAACGGCCGCCGGCCGTTATAATTTTATAACGGCCGGCGGCCGTTAAGAAATCACTTGTTCAAATATTTATTTCGAAACATCATTCTGCTTACAATAACAACATTGAAATCTTGGTCCACATCGAGTTGGGAGAATAAACCTCCGATTTTCATTTCGCATAGGCTAATAATGCATCTTCATTAACGACCTTTACATTCTTGCTTTCACGCCATATTCCAAAATTTTCATACGAAAATTTTTCGTAATCCCGTTGAGAGATTATATTTTGATTCCGAAGAAAGAAAAAACCCTGTACCTCGCAATTCTAAAGAAAAATCCCAACGTCGTGCGCTCTGTTGTCATGGAAAAGTTTGACAGTTTTATAAACAACGTCAGTTTTTTGTGTTCTCAAGTTCGCTTCAACGACGACCATGGATGAAATTGACGAAATTGAGGAACAAAATCAAATTCCTTTAGAAATATTGGGAGAATCATGTGCAGTGCAGCGAGTGTTGATAAACTGCCGAAAATAACTCAAGAGCGATATCAAAAAGAATATGAAAATTTTGGAATATGGCGTGAAAGCAAGAATGTAAAGGTCGTTAATGAAGATGCATTATTAGCCTATGCGAAATGAAAATCGGAGGTTTATTCTCCCAACTCGCTGTGGACCAAGATTTCAATGTTGTTATTGTAAGCAGAATGATGTTTCGAAATAAATATTTGAACAAGTGATTTCTTAACGGCCGTCGGCCGTTATAAAATTATAACGGCCGGCGGCCGTTAACATTGACTTTTTAATTGTCATCTGAATACCGTTAAATCGAAATAACAGTATGGGATTACGAAAAAACATATATATATATATATATATATATATATATATATATATATATATATATATATATATATATATATATATAATCTCTTGATAATTATTAGCAATAACAGGCTGGTTGAATCTTAAAAAACTCGATTTTATTAAAGAGTTGACGTTTTACTTCGTCTTCCGTATCAGAGGATTTTGTTTGTTGTACTATTTTCATCTTCAAATTTTCAATCCAATGCTTTGCTACGCCGTTCTGATGAGGACCAAAGAGTCCGAAACACGTGTCAACGGCTGCTTCCATATAAACGTACTATACCGATAATTTTACTCCACATCTTTAATGTTTTCCCATGACTCATTTCTTTGTTGTTAGATAAATAATACCCTATTATTTTTATTTTCAAACATTACGTAGGTAAAGGTTTCTTTGGTTTCCCTTACCATCTAATCATAACATTTTTGAATGTTAATATTAGACTGAATAGTATATAATAAATAACTAGCAAGACAAAGCAGCCTTATTTTTTCAATTTTTTCACATCAATAAATGTCAAAGAAATTTCAATTAAGAATATCGAAGTAAAACGTCAACTCTTTAATAAAATCGAGTTTTTTAAGATTCAACCAGCCTGTTATTGCTAATAATTATCAAGAGATTAAAAATAGATCACAGGCAACAACAATTCGAATAAATATATATATATATATATATATATATATATATATATATATATATATATATATATATATATATATATTTTATATTATATATATTTTATATATATATATATATATATATATATATATATATATATATATATATATATATATATATATATATATATATATATATATATATATATATATATTAGGGGAAAAGCTAAGCTTGCTTACGGTTGTCCTCTCAAATATATAGTAACAAGTCACTGTTGAAAATATCGTAAAATCTGAAGTATCTCTCATTGATTTAGGAACACCAGAGAAGTATTGCTGTACTGATTCTTTTTATACATAATTTACATGAATGATCTATCATTATCATTGAATAAATACTTCATCAATAGATAGGTTGATGACACCAACATCTTAATTAATGAAAAAAGTTCAACTGATATAATTGAGCAAACTAAAAAATGCTTCATCAAAAACATAATTGGTTTTCTAAGAATGATTAGATAAATACATATAAAACAAGTTTAGTATTTTTTCGTACTACACAATCACAAACATCTATAACAAGCAGTATTGCTATTGAATAGTTATTTATGTACCAAGTGCGTTATATGGATCCTAACACCCGATGGGCGTTAGAATCTAGTAACGCACGTGGTGCATACAAGATTTTATTTTTCACGAAAAAATTATTTTATTATAATGAAAAATCGATTTTAAAATAGGTTCATTGCTCCTATACTTTCCATTTTCCTTCTCATAGTAGGCATGTCATTTGTTGATTTTTCGACGTTTGCGAATACTTTTGTCATCATATTTAGTGAATGTCATTGCTGCTTTCTTTGTGTAGTCTTATAGAAATAATGGAAATGAAAATGAATGTACCCAAGAATATCATAGAAAATGCAGCCAAAGCTGCGTATAATTCATTGCCGGAGAAATCCAGAGTCGTATACGACAAGGATTATGAAGTATTTAATCAATGAAAGTTGCTTCATTTCTCCTCGTACAATTAGCGGGCGTTATGATCCATAATGCCCGCTCATAACGCCCTAGAGCACAATGAGTGTATTTATAGCAACCGTATCTAAGGTAAAATCAACAAATAATATACAAGTGAAAAATAAAGATATTATTATACTGCCTATATTGAAATAACCTCAAATTTCGAAAGCGTCGATGAAAAATCAACATTTGTGTTAGTATCTGCCCAATTAACCTCTCGATGGCCGATTCTATCGCTTAAGAACGTATTATCAACCCTCGCTCTGGTTCAACCCCAAGTTTGATTTCCACTTAACGACAATTGGAATAAACCAAGAGCACACACTGGTGATTGATTTGCTCTACTCGGCGACGTCTATTCGACTCGGTTTGCTAATTACTTAGACAATTCATCCCGCTGTCTCGAGCCCCCCTCGATTTCAACCCTCGCCCCCTGAAAGCAAAAACCCTCAAAGCCGGTAGAAATTGATTCTGGCGATGACTAATAAACCGATACTACATTCCATAAACTAGCAAGATTGAACGGAAAAGCCGATCGATCCTACAAATTGCGAGATAATTGCGGCAATTTGTTTTTCGCGGCGGGAAATGACGGAATGGAAATTCAATCGTTCTTGGTTTCGCAGTCGAAGGAGCATTGACTGACAATCGAGAATTTATTTTTGACGAGTTTCTTTTATTTTTATTTATAAATTAATGACTTTTATAACGACATTTATTATTCCGCCTTTTAGTCGTATTTTAGCCGAACATAGATACTATAGACCATAGGGTGTATCGAAGGACAGCAGTCATTTGTTTTAGACCTTCTAGACAACGATTTTCGAAAAATTTTTCATGTCTGATGTATAGGGTGTACCAAATTGCTGGGACCCAGAGCTACCACGTGTAGAAGAGGTCAAAATAAGTCGATTGCACTCAATTTATTACCCCGAGGCGAAGCTAAAGGGGTTATAGTCTCACGTCAAAAAGTTGGTAACTGGCCCGATTTTAAAAATTCCAACGGATATCGATAAAACACATATGATTTCATCAGGGAATTTGAATTACCACTTTTTCCCAACGACGAATAAAAAAATATAGCGTTTTTACCCCGAGGTGAAGCTAAATTCTCACTACAAAAAGTTGGGATCTGGTCCGATTTTACAAATTCCAACGGATATTGATAAAATACATATGATTTCATCAGAGAAGTTTTGTTCCCAATTTTTTCCCAACGAAGAATAAAAAACTATAGCGTTTTTAAGATAGGCATTACGACATGCGCATGCGCCTCGGTCGTTATGTACGAAGTCCTACAAAACATGCGTCGAAATGCTCTTCTGTGTGCCACGGTAACCAAGCGACGTTGATAGCTTAAGCTTGATTCTGCGTCTGTGTCTGCTTCCCATCCATAGAGATATCTTATCAATTTGATTTATAATTTGCAGCAGAATGAGCCGGGATAGGATATTCAAATTCGACAGTCAAACAATGAATTTTTTTGCTAAATTTTCACGGATTTTATTCGTAATATCGACTTATTAAGTAATACATTTATTGCAATTTTCCTTCATTTTATTCGTAAAATCGACTTTCATTGTTATTTAATTTATATAATAGGTACATTCAGAAAATATTGACGACATGCACATGCGCCGAGGGGTTTTATCATTCCTAGTGCTACGCAGTAGGGTGTCCTTCATTTTTTATATACCGAAATGTACCGTTTACCCGTGGAAAGATTTGAAAGTTTACATAAAAAAACACATTTCTGCACACTGAAAAAAATGTTGTAAACAAAATTGAATGAAATTGGACAAAAGTGCTTTTTAAACGATTACTCTCCTTTCGGTAATCTAAGAAACCAAAAAGAAACTGTAGAAGGGGTAAAACCTCCCTCATCTCCTGATATTTTTTCCAGAACTTTCTTAGGAGAGTTAATATGGTTCTCAAATATTTTTTGCGAGAAGACAATCAAAACTATCACCCCACTATTTAAATCAAATTTTTGTTATTTACTTAACTATCATGTTTTCGCAAAAAATTAAAATCAAAGGTATCATTACCCATGCATAATGGTATCATTACCCATCATGCATATCCTAATTTATTTATCTAAAAAAAATTGCCAAGCAACGTCATTGTGATCATTAAGTATGCCGTATGTTTCTCCTTTTTATAATTAGTCTTTTAATTAGTTTTTTGTCCTTACAAGTTGAAAACAATGGTTTTATATTGTTCTTTCGATTTCCTTAACTGTTTTCCGCTTCCAAACCAATTATCTCGCACTCTTTGCTAAAAAGATTTGACATTCAGATAGTTTTCTTCATTTAATTAGTAATTTAGATATACGTCGGATTAAAAAAAAGACGAGAGGTGTCGTGAGACTCCCTCGCTATATATTATCTATAGAATAGCAGACACAATGAAATAAATCAGCGATGTTAGATATTAATTAAATTAATGAAAAAAATTCAGAATTATATATATTATGATTTATAAATTACTTCGAGAGAAAATGGAAACTATTCAAAACATTGATTCTTTGACGATATCAAAGTTTATTCAAAATTTGGTAGAACAAAAACAATATTCTCAAATATAAATGAGAAACAATATACTTTGTTTTTTATCACTACACTATATTATTTTTATACTTGAAAGACGAAATATTACATAGTTTTTAATTCACATATCAAATGCATCCGTCTCTGAAACTGAACATGCCACAAAAAAACTGAACAAGACACAAGGGAAGCTATTCATCTGAAATTCTTCCAAATCTGAAAGATATTCTCATTCAAAATGAAGAAATGATAAGTAAAAGAAATCAGTGTGGTAATTTAAAAAATTGAAGTCTTCGTTATGATATGCTCATATATACATATATCAATCCTACAAACTGCAAGAGTGGCGTATGTTTTTGAATAACAGAAAAATATTTAGATAAATATTCTAAAATTTTATCGAACAAATTCGGGTGTTAGGTTATCTATATTTTGGCTAATTGATAACATTATTAAACAGGATATGATTGACAAACATTTTAAAATTTATGTTATATGAATCTTGAAGTCATCATAAATGTGAGACATTTCAGTGTCAGTAAAAAAAAATGTGAGTGATATTTACATTCAAAATGAAGTAGGTGATAGCGAATGAACGTTGTTAATTATATTTTAGTTACAAAAGTGTCACCATAAAATTCAAATTATATGAAAAGTTTTATAATTTAATTTTATATTAACACATTACTTTCTTTTGTATTATATTTCAAGTACAAACTATAATTTAACGAAAAGGATCTTTACGAAAAATTTACGTACCTATAACAATAACGATTTTTCAATAAGGGTCAATTTCTATTAAGTGTTTATAAATTTGTCGGAAGCCTGGTATATCACCAAATATTTATTATATCAAATATCTGAATATATATAATATAAATAGAGAAATTATACTCAATAGAAATGATAGTTCATCAAAACAAAAGATGTTTATTTTTAAGACAAAATTATCATAAAAATATTCATCAATTTCATCTTCAAAATTCCTCGATATAATGTATAGAATTCTTTTTGTTTACTTACTCAAGAAGCAACCATTTTGTAAAGTTAAAACAGTAAATTTCTCATTTAACTTATTGAAATAAACAAAAATGAAACGTAATATATCACTATTTGATGTAAACATATAACTTCTGTTTATGTTTTCCATTTCCTAATAATTATGATGATCTCAGAAAAAAACTGTAATTATACAAAACGTAGAATTCAAACAATTATTTTCAATAAACCACAGAACCGAGTAACAATACAATTTTATCAAAAAAAACAACTAACCTTATAAAATTAAAAGAAAAATTTTCAATTTTTTAGTTATAACTTAACCCATTAATTGCCACCCTTATTTCGTTCAATTTTATAATCCAACAAGTTTGAGGCCAAAAATAAACCCTTTCGTGTTTATTTGGACAATCTCTATTTGATCTCGTTTTAATTTTTCATTAGAATCAATAAAAACATAACCTCAAAGAGAAAACGGTTAAAACGTAGGAAAATTAGGGATGAAAACATTGATTTCCATAAGATCTACTGGATTTTCCTTACCTTTTTTTTGATATCTTTCTAAACGGTCCTACCGGGAATTTAACGTCTGAATTTGGCGCGCGTTAAGTTTTTTCACTCTTGTGCGACTGCTTCAAGCCTCGACACAAAAACAACTGAATGCAGCTATGTTGTTCTCTGGCTCTGTCAACGCGAAGAACGGGTGAATGTGGACAATGTTGCCAAGCGAATCATCATGAAGTTCCAGGAGGAAATTCAGGATAAAGAAGACGCAATAGGATTCTGGGTTCGTCATTTAAGACAGTCAGTTAACTTTAATGTAGGGTCGGGAAAGAGATGAAAACAAACTATGAAATTTTGCAACCTTTTCCGAAGTCCGGAACATTGTTAAAATTGCAATAACATTGAATTATGCTGTAAGCTTGTGAAAAAAATTCCAAAAGTTGTGCAAACTTGGAGTAGTATTATAGTATATTATTCAACGAGCACAAAATGATTGCTATTTTTCACGAGGGTGAAGTTTGCGACACGAGCTGCAAGCGAGTGTCGCAATTCACCCGAGTGAAAAATTGTAATTTTGTGCGAGTAGAATACTATACTTTGTCCACGACTTCCTCGAAAAAATTAGTAATAATCTGCATTTTCAACAATAAAAATAGTTATCAAAAGCGTTGACATAACATTTTCTGTGTTCACTGAAAACTGCATACTCACGTAAACGTCAACTATTTCACTTGACATCGATTCCATTCCTTTCTTTCACTCTGATAAAAATGAAATAGATATTTTATTAGAGTAAATATTCAATAAGTTGGGCATTATATTAAATATTAGTTTAATAATTTGCCTAAAAGTTATCTTAGTTACATAAAACCTAAAAATCTGATAACAATACTATCCTAACAATGTGAATGATAGTCTCAAGTTTGGACATACGTTTTGAGTGTGACGTCATGCAGTGTATAATAAACCATTATACACACTAGTGAATAATAGGTATAATTATACTTCAGGAAGCACACGTATAATGAATGATTTATAGTACAGTCGTGGACAAAATATATTATTTCATATCACGTATCAAATTTGCAACCAATTTAACGGTACGGAACATTTTTTTATTCAAAATTAACGTTTTCCTTTGATAAACTGACCAAAAAAAAATCCAAAAGTTCTGCAAACTTTACAGATACTTCGAAAAAATATACCGAACAGTTGTATAAATTTGCAACCTTAAACGATGACCGGAACATGTTTGTTTATAATTGTTCTTAATTAGTGGACATTTTTTCGGGCAAGATTGTCTCGAAATAATTACAAAAGTTTTGAAACTTGGTTGCAAATTCATTCACATCTATTCTGATGCACCGCGTACAAGGTTGCATATTTGCAAATGCGTCAGAATAGCTGTTTTCTAAATTTACAACCAAGTTTTAAAACTTTTGTAAATATTTCGCTACCTTCTTGATCGAAAAAATTACCACGAATTAAAAAAATTATAAATAATTATGTACCGGTCAACGGAAAAGTTTGCAAATTTATACAACTGTTCGGTATATTTCTCCGAAGTATCCATCAAATTTGCAGAACTTCTGGAATTTTTTTGGTCAATTTATCAAAGAAAAACGTTAATATTGAATTTAAAAACATGTCACATACCCTTAAACTGGTTGCAAATTTGATACGTGATATGAAATAAAAATATATTCAATACTAATCCATGTTTTCAGTACTCTTTACGTGAGGCATATTGGTCAAAGTGTGGCAACGTTGCTTTTTACGCTGCTCCATAGGAAGGTCTTCGTTCCTTTAAGATGGTCAAGTTTACGCGGAATTCACCAGATAGTATTGTCATGACAACCGCTGATAGGAAGGTCCAGTGGAAATATTACAGATTCCTACTATTTCGCAGGGTTGGTTGGAAATATTGCTAACTGCATTTTGAATCATTCTCTGGACAATGAAAAATGTGAATTTGAAGGATGCTTCGAAAATATAATGATGAAGAACGATACACACAATATTCCTGTCAAAAATGTATCATCTATACAAATGTGATCCTATTATCATGTATTTTTTCAATAAATTTCATAGATTGTCTGAGCAATTATCGTGCAGGGGCGGCTAGTCAAAGGAGGCTAAGCCTCCTCAATAATATTCCGTGTATCACTAATATATTATATTGAATAGTCAGCATTCAGCATATTCATATTAATCAAAATCATATTATTTTATGCACCTACCTTCCTTTCAACCTACATAATATAATACAATTTATTAATTATAAGATAGAAGGTAATTACATTTACTGCATTTCATTCATTTCAAGATTTGTGGCAACGCTGCGGAGGCTTAGAAAGGTATATTCTCAACGTTCATTATGGCTGCCACAGAAAAGCAAACAACGGTGCAAATACTCCGAATGAATACTTCATTGCAATAGAAAAGCAAAACACATGTAAATGGCAACACCGATAGGAACCCAGTCTCATAAAATGTCGACCAATCACAACTATAGAATTTCGCGTGACATTGAGTGAATTCCTTGGAAAGCATTAATTGAATCGTAGTTACTAATGGCCGTGTTTACTTATATTGCTCGCGTATTGTTTCAAAATGAGTTTGGTTACTGAAGTTAATTTCAAAAATTTCAATGGTGACTTAGTGGAATATTTGTTATCCCATAACTTTAGTGCACTAAGTTATGAGGATAAAGTTTTGATAAAAACATTGCGAACTACCCCTGAATTAAACAATTTGGTGCAGCGTAACAGACAACAAAACCGCGGTTTTAATACAAGGAATTATGAGAGATATCCTTGCCTAACCGGATCACAGGTAAAAAATAAATTATTTTGTTGGCAGTGTTTACTTTGTACTAGTGAAAATGTCTCTGTTTGGGGCCGCTTAGGATTTGAGGATTTAATTCTATACCTAGTTGAAAGTGAGGAATTTTTCACCGATAAAGTAACTTTAAATACAGCACGCGGATGAATATCTTATTTACAAGATAAGGAATTTATATATTTTTTTAAACATCTTTGAATTAATTTTTGAACAAACAGAAATAGTTTTTCAAATCTTACAGCACAAGTTTTCAGATGTAATTTACTCACGAAATCGGCTCAAGTTTCTTTTGGAAAAAATTTCAGAATTTCGTGTAGAAGTTTATTTTAAAAAACTATTTTCTGTATTTAAAACTACTGATGATGCGACTCAATTTAGCCCAAAACGAAAGAAATTCAGTTACGCAGATATGGAGCTTCACTATAAGCAAATATTTTATGAAATTTTGGATACTATTAGGGGTCAAATAGAAATAAGGTTCTCTGATTTGAAAGAACTGCATTTCTTCGACTTACTCAATAAAAATTTGTTAACCGGATTTTCGGCTAATTTTCCAGATAACCTTTTGGAAAATTTATGTCAAAAATACACTTTTTTTGATAAGGTGGCCATAAAAAGTGAACTGTGTGTTGTTTATAATGACAATGAAATTTTGGGGCAAAATGAAAATCATGTGAGGACTATTAAATACCCATTTGATAATGATTTGAATCAAGCTGTTAACAAATTCGTTAAGTAGGTAGGTGAAAGAAAAAAAAATTTGATGAATAGATGAATTGATTAATTGGCTGAGAAGAGTTTTTGTGAATATTGTAAATAGGAGTTGTAGGTCTCAAGGTAGACACTCGAAAGTGAAAACAAATTAATAGCTTAGGGTGCTTGTTTTACTTTGATTTTATTTAAATTATAAGGCGGTTGACCTTGAAATCCTAAAAATTTTCGCCTATGGTGTATTTTTTAACACCTCTTGTAGCCTCCTCAAACCAAAACCTCACGAGGCGCCACCGATATATATATATATATATATATATATATATATATATATATATATATATATATATATATATATAGGTATATATATAAAATTTAAAAAAATTGTTTCAAGAAACTATCACTTTTAAATAAAATTCAACACGGTGTGAAAACAGTGAAATCCTAAATTATATGAATGTGAGATTGAGTGAGTTTTCTCTGGACCCCCACACCCCCCTAAACACCTCACCTAATTAATGGATGCCCCCTTACCTGTGTCTTCCCCTTTTATTTCATATTCATAGACACTAGAAATTAAGAGTTTAAATATTTAAAAAAATTAAATAGAAAAAAACTAAATTTGAAAAAAACTAAATTTGAAAAAAAAAGAAGTAACATAAAAGTAACCAACAAATAATTTTTCACATATTTACGTGCAGTGGAAATTTTCCTACTCGGAGTATATATCATTTATAAAACTTGTTTTTGTAGAAATAAAAACTTTTATGGTCCCCCCCACCCCCCCCCCCCCCCACCCCCCCCCCCCCCCACCCCCCCCCCCCCCCACCCCCCCCCCCCCCCACCCCCCCCCCCCCCCACCCCCCCCCCCAAAGTGAATTTAAAACATGAAGTATATAAGACGATTATAAAAATGCTGACATAAAAGAATGTTATCAAATATAATTGCTTATTACTTCTATTGAAAGTAAACGTTACTTAAAACCAATAAAAATTTGTTAAATATCGATTGGAAAGAACACATTCATAAAGTGATGAATAAGCAATCAAAATTATTCATGATATTTCTACTGAGTTACCTATTATATATATAGTAAAGAATGAATAAATTAAAAAAGAAAAATCCATACCAAACAAGACTTAAATATTATAGGTGTCTGTGCATACAAATTGAAATATATGAGATTTTAATATTATATAGGTTGTATTTTCTTACTTGAAACCTAGATGGCGCACGGCTTGTAAAGTTTAAACCTCATCTCTCTGACAGGCGAAGTTACAATTCAGAATAAATTCCTCAGAAATTCATTAAAATCAAGGAATTAAAGCTTATGATTAGAAGTAATTCAAACAGTGATTTTTTTCTTTTGAGAAAAAAATTATGCTAAGCTTATTTTTCTAAACGAGTACTGTTTCCATTGAATAGATCACTGATTCAGCCCTTAGTAATTATATGTTTAAGTTATGAGAAAATAAAATGATAAATAGAATATGAAGTTGTATGACTCTAAGTACCTCAAGTTAAGTAAATCTATCATCTATATCTTGTCAATTACATATACCTATATATGTATCTTGCTCTCCAATATTTGTTCATCGAATTATCAAAAATTTGATGTCTGAATTATTCAGCAGTTGCAATCTTTTCAATAGTTAGGTATAAAGTATATTTTACATTTGAACTAATCACTTGATTTATAACAAATGAAACCTCTCTTTTGTATAATGTTTTCTAAAAACTTACCATTATTTGGTAGCAGTTAGTTATCCAGGTAAAAAGTGCCATCCAAAACATATCTTCGAAATAAATAGCCAATTTTTGTTGAACTAAACACATGAGATACATTTTATCAAATTTTCTACGTGTATGACTCAGAAACATAATTAACATCTATGTACTGGTATGAAGAATAACAAAAACACTCTTGAATAAATCTCCAGCAAATAAGCAAAGTCAGAGAAAATATAATTTTGTTTTGAATATTTTGTCTCAACCTCAACAAACATTCAAATTATGCAGATGCATTCTCCCAGCAAGAAGAAGAGAATACTAAACTAACTGTCAGCGTGTCAGCAAAACAGAATCCTGTAATGTAGCTTTGTTATTAATGTGAAAACTTCAAAACATGCTGGATGTCAACAACAACAACAATAAATTTGTCAAATTTCGCACAGCATACACAACTTTTACATTACATCAATAATGAAGCCCAAGTCTCCTGCAGTGGTTGTTTATTTAATTTTGAAAGCTTATTAAAATGATTCATATGGTATCTTATACTATATAAAACTAGTGGTGTATAAACACATACCAACGAGAAAAATATATCCTTATCATATCAATGATGACTTGATTATTACATATATATCTTTGAAGTGGTTCTCAGATTGTAATGTATTGAATACAATTCTAATGTATATGCTGTATATTCAGTAATAATACAGAGTAATATGGTCGACAAAAAGTTGGAAATTAACTTATTGAATCCTGATGCTTGACTTCATTGAGTTCGAATGTTTTGCTATGCCGCAAATCAAATTTGGATCTGGCTTATCAGACAATATGAAAGAGATACAATACACCTTAAGTAAAACACAGAAATCGGAAGATCAGGAAAAGGAACCAAGTCAAGGGTGTGTGGATTTGCAAACCAACTTTTCAAATTGTTCTACATATGATGAAATGGGTGAGCAAGAACAAACTGATCTGAGTAATAGAGAAAGTGAAGAAGACTTGTAAGAATGTATTGCTATAATTAATTATTGAATTAAATACTTGTTGTTTTCAGGCCAGAGTTTGTCACACTTGAGAATGTTCACAAAACTGACGTAAAGAATTTACTGGAAGCTAAGAAAGAACTGAGTATAGATGTTCTTTTGAATAGATCGATCTTATATGATTGTTTTAATTGTACCTTCAATACTTACAATTTTTTGGATTACACCATTCATTGTAAATCAAAGCATACTAAAGGTAAGTAAACTGAAGAATTTATTTTAACCGTGACTAATCTTCAATAATTTTGTACTATAAATAATATCTTTTCCTTAGACACATTGTACGAGTGTCCCTTCTGCGATTTTAGTACATCTCATCCTCAAGGCCTCAAGCAGCATGTTAATATTCGTCATACAAAAGAAACCCTGTATCCTTGCACGTATTGTGATTATAAGACGACGACTATGGGAAATTTACGGCATCATATAAATTGTAAACATGAACGAAAAAAGGTTTACAAATGCGATAAGTGCGATTACGAAACTCCAAACAGTTGTAACTTGAAGAGGTGAGTAGAAAATTAAAATTTTATGATTATTAATTGAACAACTTCTTACAAAAGAATGATCAATTGCCAATTAATATTCTCATTGCCATTTTAGAAATTTAAAATGTCATTGAAATTTTTTTTTATCATTATTTAAAGCATGAATAACTTTATCTTGGTGTATTCCCTAATTAAAGAAATACATCCACGTTTCTTGATATATCTCTTGTTTGTTTTTTTCAGACATGTTAACAGCAAGCATACCAAAGACAGTGTCTTTAAATGTAAGCTTTGCGAATATAATACTGTTTGGTGGTCTTCTCTAAAACTACACATCAATACGAAACATACAAGAGAGACAATTTACCAGTGCAAATATTGCAAATACAACTCAACTCAAGCAAGCCATTTAAAACAACATATTAACAGTAGACATGAAAAAAATGTAAGTTGTTTCAATATATTTCAATAAATGATGATCCTCATTTGAAGATTTAAAAAAATTTCAAAATTTTCACACTTTCTCGCGGTTCCATTGTTGATAATTTAAAATTTGTATATATTTTGTATGAAAATGTGGTTTGATTTGTTTTTATTTCAAAATTTACGTTGTTTAGTTCTTAGATTGTTTTGGTTGATGTGTTTTTGTTTCTATATTTTACATTATTTAGTTTTACGCTTTGTCGATAAATTGTACAATTTTAACAACGATTTACAATTTTCTTCCTTGAAATTATTGAATCAAAATATTTGGTTTGGTTGGAGTAGAAATACTTCCTTTTAGAAGGCTTCATTGTTTTGTTCTTTATTTCAGATTTTTCATACATGCAAATATTGCGAATATAAAACAACAGATAAGAGCCACCTTCGAAATCATACCAACACTAAACACACGAGAGCAAAGGTGTATAAATGCCAATTTTGTGTTTACGAGTCTACTCAAATGAGCACGTAAGTACGCTGGTTTTGGAAAATGTAATTCCTTCGAATATAAATAATAATAATAGTATTTTATTTCAAAATTGTTGGTAAAATTTACACAATAACAATGGAAGATTTCAACAGGAAATTTAAATATATTCTTTACAATCATTTTAATTCTCACAAACTCTTGTATATTTTAAAGTTCACACTTAATAAATTTGTGAATTTAAATTGTAAAATGTCTTATCATCACTTTCTACGATCATCAAATTCTTCAATAAGCTTCCTCTCTAAGTCATGGTTGAACAATTCACTGGATAGAAATATTTGAGATTGAATTCTCGCACATCACTTGGTGAAAAATCTTAAAGAATAAAGTTTAAACTTTAACAAAAATACTTCCCAATAAATTATGTGCCGAATTTGAGTAGCAAAATTTGTAACAGACTATCGAAAAATAACGTTAGAACAATTTGTATAAATAAAAGAAACTTGAGGTAATTTTTGGTTAATAATAAAGAAAAATCTGAAATCGGAGAAAACAGTGGTGTTTACAAAATATTTTGCGACGAATGTCCTGCTTTCTATATTGGACAAAGAGGAAGGAATATAAACATTCGAGTTGAAGAACATAAAAAGTCAATTTTACAAAATACAAAAACCACTGGCTTCTCCAAACATTGTATAAAATTTAATGATTTTCTGGATTTCAACAAAACCCAATTGTTGCATTCAGGCAACAAAGGAAAGCGCCTAGACCTTCTTGAAATAACTTCTGTCCATAACAGTAAATTACCCCTTATAAACTAACAAATTGATTTTCAGGTATCACCTTCGCTTTTGTCTGTTTTATAAAATAAGATGTAATACTCTCCTGTAGTCAGTCTTGATAATGAGTTCATAACTCGAAACATGTGTCGACTATCCTTTACTGCTAAATACAGTATTTAAATATTTTTATATTGTGAAACTTAAGCCAAGTGTGTTTTATTTTAAAGTTTAAACTTTATTCTTCATAATGTTTCACCAAGTGATGTGCGAGAATTCAATCTCAGTTAATGTTAATAATTTGAATGTACAAATTATGAAATTTTAATTATTCATATCATAATCAATTTAAAATATAGAGAAGAACACAGTTATTCCATAGTTTCCACTTTTTATTTCTGTCGGCAGTTCTCATAACTGGCTTCCTTTTTTTTATTTTGAACCCTATAATTTACATAAAACATATTCCACAGTGGGAAATAGGTTCCCAGTACGTGGACAACTTATTCACAACTTAGTAAGTAATAACAAACATCTACCAATAATAATAAGATTCATGTCTATCAATCACACAAATAGCTACCACATAGCTTATCTTATTGTTAATAGTTTTCTTCCAATTAGTCATTTGTATGCTTCTATTTCTTATCCAACTTTGGGATGTCATGTACATATCTCTTAGAATGGCATTCATACATAAAGACTTGCTTAAAATTCAAAAGATAATTAATCCAAGAAAAATTTTGATTGGTATAATTTTCAAAAGCGTATTCTGCTTACAAAATAATTTAAATTGATTATTAATTAATTGTTTTTTGTAATGCCTGAACGCAAGCAAGTAATAATAATAATAATGTAGCTTTATTTCTGATAAAGGCATGAAACTTTATTACATTGTAAAACTTTGAAAAGAAATAGTGTCAAAAAGAGATCATACATGATATTCTAATAATTCCCTAACTGAATAAGGTTCAATTACTAATAGTAATTGTACCTTAGATTGGATTCAGTTCTTATGTAAGCTGGAAGTTTGTTAAAATATCTTATGATGCAATACTCGGCGTTTTTCTCAGTCAGAGTCAATCTATGTTTATGATACATCAGTAGTGTTGCTCTTGTGTTATAAACTCCAGTGGAAAGTTCAGTGAAGTGATTCCTATTCTTGAAGAGAAAAAGCAGGCATTCTTGAATATGTATGGCAGCAGCTGTAGAATACCATTTTGTCTGAATTTGTTCCTGCATGAGTCCCTCGCTCCTAGGCCTAGAATTCTTCTTAAAGCTCTTTTTTGCAATCTAGCTACATACTCTAGGCCAGATGAACTGCCGTAAAACATTGCACCATACCTAATTCTTGATTCAAAGACGGCTTGATAGATTGATTGAATCAGTCTCTAGGTAGTTACTGAGAACATAAAGAGAATAGCATACATTAGTGAATACCTTACATAGTACGGTAATATGATCGTCCCAGTTTAATGATTGATCAACAATCATTCCTAAAATCTTGACTGAAGAGGAGTAGGAGATGTTCTCTGATTCCAATCTAAGTTCTTGAGGGGTATCAAAACCAGCACGACTAGGTTTGAAGAGAGTTACCTTAGTTTTGTCAGCATTTACTGAAAGTCCATTGTCAGCAAACCACTTTAAAATTTCAACCATAACCTCATTGACCAACCGTACGATCTCAGGATACCTCAAAGCTCTTATTAGAAGATTATTGTCATCAGCGTAATTTGTCATAAATATGTTATGTTTCATGATAATGTATTCAAGATCAATCATGGAGATAATGAAGAGCAAAGGACCCAGAATCCTACCCTGGGGTACTCCAGAATGAATTTCAGCTGGATCTGATTCAATTTCTCGAGTCTGGTCGGATATCACAACTCTTTGTGTACGATTCAGTACGAAAGATTCAAACCATTTCAGAGCTGTACCTTTAACCCCATATTTGTAAAGTTTTTTCAGTAACAAATCGTGATCGAGGCTATCGAAAGCCTTACTCAAATCAACAAAAAGGCCAATAATCATCTCAGAGGATTCAAGTGCATCAACAATAACTTTGATGAAATCATAGATTGCAGTCTGTGTAGAACGACCCTTCATATAACTATGTTGAGAGGTAGCGAATAAATTGTATCTGTAAAAGAAACTCGTTAACTGTTTGCATACAACCATCTCAAAAATTTTGGAGAAATTGCTCAGTACACGAATAGGCCTATAATTGGCAATTTCATTGAAATTACCTTTTTTATGCAAAGGTTTTACCACTGCTTCCTTCAAAACATCCGGGAAAATAACATTCTTCAAGGAATTATTAATTATATACACATACAGTGTTTTACGACAGTGACAGGAACACCATCAGGACCAGCACTCTTCTTGTTCTTCACTTCTTTACAGATTTGCAAAATATCCGATTCAGTGACCTCATCAAATACAAAGTTTTCTTCAATTTCTGGAACATAAGTATAATCACCATAAACTGAAGGTAGGACCATGAAATAGCTGTGGCAGTTTCCTAGGTTCCTTTCCTTTTATATCTCTAACTGTGACCCAGAGACTTTTACTTTTGTTAGGCTTCAAAATCTGATCCTTGTATATTTTGGTTCTTAGATCATCAAGTAAACCATCATACTCCTTCTTTGTTTTCTTATAGGCCTCCTTAAAAATTGGATTTCTGAGTTGACAGGTGTAAAGAATGTCCAGCCTCGACTTGCAATTTCTAAACGCATTATCAGCAAAAAGAGCTGCTTTTTTTGGACCATGCCTAGTTGATAGTTTATGTAAGGGACATATGCTATTGAACTCAGAGGTGAATAATTTCAGAAAAACCTCCCACTGTAAATTGACTTCATGATCATCAAGTTGAGCTCCAATCCATCGCCTTTAATTTTTGCTTCAATTCATCCAATCTATGAGCCTGCAACCTTCTTTCACAAGACTGATTTATTCTGGACAGTCCACCTGAAATAGTCATGCTTATTAATTGTGCGGTATTATGGTCAGACATATGCGTATATTAATCATTTTGGTTCGGTAATCCACCTGGTTTTTGAGTATATTATCAATACATGCAGATGATCTAGGAGGTTGAGAAGAAGTGTGACATAATCCATATGAATGTACCAAGTAATTGGTATTTATCGTTTGTGTAAAAACTTTTTTTTCCGATTACTTCCTGTATTTTTGAAATGATTTTCACTTGCTACTGGCTGATTTTATTTTTGTTTCTTCAGCCTCAGACTTCATGTTAACTCCAAACACACCATGGAAAAAATGTTCGACTGTCCATTCTGTCCTTACCATAGCACCAACTTGTCGTGTTTGAAAAGGCATCGCTTGGTACAACACCCTGAAGAGACCTTCGCGTGCGTACACTGCAACCACAAAGCAATGAATCTGGATGATCTCATAGGGCATACACTAGGCGTACATGGTAATTGTAGGAAATTTAGTTGCTCGATGTGCGAATTTCAAACAGAGGATGCCGATGCATTCAGGGAGCATAATCAAGATAAACACACTGTGGCCAAGTTGATTTTGTGCGAATTTTGTGAGTTCAAGACGGTTTACGACAATTCCCTGTGGAGGCATATTAAAATGAAGCATGAAGGTAACAAAGATGATAAATGAAAAAAATGCGGGAAAATATTTGATATTTCGAAATAATCAATTTGGTTGTTATGTTTTTGAACAGTATTCAAGTAAATATACAATTATAGTTTATTATCTGAAACATGGGGAAATAAAAAATATTATTCCAACACATTTCTTTTTAGTCGTATTTTAACTTATAAAATACATACTATTGCAGGGTATCGAAGGAAAGAAGTCACGTGCGGGAATATTTTTCCCATCCGTTCAGACCTCCGTAGATTACGATTTTCGAAAGAGGTCTGATATTATATATATATATATATATATATATATATATATATATATATATATATATGTGTATATATATATATATATATATATATATATATAATTATATATATTTATTTATATATATATATATATATATATATATATATATATATATATATATATATATATATATATATATATATATATATATATATATATATATATGTGTATATATATATATATATTCTGAATTGATGCGATTTTAATGGGTGATTAAGATTTTAATGGGCGATTCTTCAGCAAAAATTAATAGGGGTCTTTCATATAAGTTTTTGTTCAACACCCTTTTCCCTCCAAGTTACAGCCCTTTGAAATTAGGTGAAAAAAAATTGTTTTTATTCAATACATCCACTTAGGAAAAAACTAGAGGAATGAAATTTGGCAGATAACTGGTGCTAATAAAATGGCAGTTTTTGAGTGTTTTTGTTACACTAAAATGTTAGCACAAGGGGCTGAAAAAAACAACCCCTATAATATTTCATCAGAATTTTTTAATGCGCTTATACTTATTAAAACAATGGTTAAAAATAACAATTAACACATTTATTATAAGAAATAACGCATGACGCACGTTTCGGTGGAACTTCACCTTCTTCAGATGCTAATGGCAAACTAGTTTGCGCTTATACTTTCCTATTTAAAAAATATATTTTAAAAGACAGACTCAATCTGCAACTTTTTTATGTCTTGACTTTTTATCATAAAGTTGTTAGTTTGATCACAAAAAAATAAAATAGTGCTCAGACTCTTCCCATAAATTCACAGAGAGGTTATCATTTATTTAAAAAAAAACAAGTAAGCTGCTGTCAAATGAAGTTTTATAATGACTTCAAACATTTTTCACAACTAAATAAAACTTTATTGAAAGAATGGCATTTTTTATTTAGTTGAAGAATATTGCAAATTAGAGAGGATTGAACAATAATTGTACTACTAATAACAATTAACAAATTATTTGACATTTGACAGCAGCTTACTTGTTTTTTTTTAATAAATGATAACCTCTGTGAATTTATGGGAAAATAGTCTGAGCACTATTTTATTTTTTTGTGATCAAACTAACAACTCTATGATTAAAAGTCAAGACAAAAAAGTTGCAGATCGAGTCTGTCCTTTCGAATATATTTTTTAATATAGGCGCATTAAAAAGTTTTGATGCAAAATATTATAGGGGTTGTTTTTTTCAGCCCCTTGTGATTACATTTAAGGGTAACAAAAACACTCAAAAACTGCCATTTTATTAGCAGCAGTTATCTGCCAAATTTCATTCTTCCAAATTTTCCCAAAGTGGATGTATTGAATAAAAACAATTTTTTTCACCTAATTTCAAAGGGCTGTAACTTGGAGGGAAAAGGGTGTTGAACAAAAAGTTATATGAAAGACCCCTCTTAATTTTTGCTAAAGAGTCACCCATTGAAATCTTTCGCATCAATTTAGAAACACCCTGTATATATATATATATATATATATATATATATATATATATATATATATATATATATATATATATATATATATATATATATATAATGAAGTAAACTAGGACATTTATTTGAAACTAATCAAACAAACCTCCTTGCGGAGCTGGTTATACGAGATCACGAAACATCGAAATATCCCCATTGAGACGGTAAATGTTAGAAATATTGAGTTGTTTGCCACAATCAATGGCAAAATAATAGACAGACTGTTTCGTCCTTATTTGGAGCTCATCAGTATCATCCCTCCATCGAAAGTGATAACCAACCCAATGGAAAAATAAACACACGTGTTTCATTCCCCCTGAAGTATGTATCAGGGAGGCGGGCAGCTTGAGTTTGAGATTAACTCCTTCAGCCAGATCAGAGGATACACTTGTATGTACAAGAGCATAAAGGATAGGTGAGACGGGATATTTATGGAACATAGGTAGTGTGGGTAGGGTTCAGAGGATTAATACTGGTCCAGCATTCGCCTTATAAGTTTGCAAGCAGTGACTTACATTACCATGAGGAAACCTCTGAAAAAAACTCATGGCAGACCAGTCGGCCCCGGGGTTTGGACCCGAGACCTCCAAAATACTTGCCAGCGTACCTAAGTACTCGACTAACTAGCTTGGTAAGCAATCCAATATTTCAAACGCTCTTATATTCTCCTTCTAGCAACACAATGGCATATGAATATGACACAGCGCCACCAGTCGGAGACAAATGAACCACATCTTACAGATACATGAAAACATTTCGGCAACGAGAACTCGTAGATCCTGACACCCGAAGGTGGCTACTATATTCGCTAAGCTAGAGTAAAGTTGCGGCATCAATTCGATGTAATGCAACATTTACACACCGCCAGTTGCAATCGCTCCGAATTTTATAAGGACGAAACAGTCTTTGTATCATTTTCCATTGACTGTGATAAACAACTTAATATTTTGGATTGATTGGGCCGATAGTTGGTGTAAATTAATAAACATATTAAAACAATGGTTAAAAATAACAATTTACACATTTATTATAAGAAATAACGCATGACGCACGTTTCGGTGTAACTTCACCTTCTTCAGATGCTAATGGCAAACTAACTATGATTCTCTGTTATATCGAAAACAAGAAATGACAAATTATGTAGAAGGGGTAAATACAAAGATGGTTACAAATAATTATTAGAAAAGGAAAAACCAATTCTGAACTGCTAGTCAGGTAGTTCCGTAATTTTGAAAAGATTAAGAAGGGGGCTTGAAGTATGATCGATTTGGCTATTCAATAGGAGACCGGAATGCTTGTATTTATTTATCTGTAATGATTCTAAAAAATTAAGTTTAATTCCCTTACTTTCAGTATTTAATATTTTAAAATCGAAATTGAATGTGTGATTTTCTTGGATTAAATGGTTTGCATAATGTGTATCCGACTTCTAATACAAAATATATATATATATATATATATATATATATATAATATATATATATATATATATATATATATATATATATATATATATATATATATATAGATATAGATATATGTTTGTATGTAAGTGCTTGTGTATTTTGAAGTCATTTACACGATAAAGAGCGCAATTTTGAAGCAGTAGGGTTGAAAGTTTGTAACTAGGTAGTTTTGTATGATATCTTGGATGGAATTGGTTTTTATTCGAATTGGTTGGGGGTTGACCCCCCAGTGAAGGAAATAAATCTTGTTTACACGATAAAGTTGGCAATTTTGGAGCAATAGGATTGAAAGTTTGTCAGTAGGTATTTTCGTATGATATCTTGGATGGGAGGTTTTGGTTCGAATTGATAAGGGGTTGACCCCCTGGGGGAAGAAATAAGTCTTGTTTACATGATAAAGGGCGTAATTTTGGAGCAATAGGGTCGAAAGTTTATAAGTAGGTAACTTCGTATATCTTGGATGGGATTGGTTGTGGTATGAATTACTTGGGGGATTGACCCCCCCAGGGGAGGAAATAAATCTTGTTCACACGATAGAACACAATTTCGGGACAATAGGGTCGAAACTTTGTAGGTAGGTAGTTTTGTATATCTTGGATGGTATTTATTTCGATATGGATTGCTTTGGGGGCTGACCCCCTGTAGGAGGAAATAAATCTTGTTTTTAAGACATAAGGCGCAATTTTGAAGCAATAGGGTTGAAAGTTTGTAAGTAGGTAGTTTCGTATGATATCTTAGATACGATTGGTTTTGGTATGAATTGGTTGACCCCCAAGGAGTACATAAATCTTGTTTACACGATAAAGGGCTTTTATTTGAATTTGGAAAAAATGTTAATTGAATAAATCGATTTTTTAAACTGGATACCTACTTTATGAAAACCTGCTTTTCTAATGCAGCTCGCTGCGCTAAAGTTTTTTTTTCACTTGAAAAGGATATATGGAAGTTTATTAAAATGCATATCGTTTGCTGTTTTCAATCTCCTTTTATTCAAAAATATAATCATAAACTCGTATGAAGGTTAAGCAGAATTGGACACACTGTTAAAAGAGCAAGTATTTTCTAAAATAATTCCTACCTGAATTGCAGCCTTAACTCTGATTCGCTCTTTGAATACATTCCTGATGTATCGAATTAAAATTGAAATAATGAGATGATATTAAGAAAAAAATTCAAGTTAGAAATCTAGTACGAACCATTTTAAAAGCTGCTCTAACAAGTAGGATTTTGAAATGTACGAAAAGATTTTCTCGAAGCTGCAATTGAATGGAAAAAATCACAGAAAAAAGTAAAGAAACACTGGACAATTATCAATATCAAATTTCAATATTTGATTTCGACAATTTTCGAGTTTACAAATTAAAAATCCTTTAGACATTCATAAATAGTTAAAAAGAAAACATCTATAAACATATATACAGATAATATACAAAAAGTTCAACGTATCATATCCACAAATATATATTTTTCAAAAAGAGTTATCAGTAAAATGTTAAAATGGCACACCAATGTGCATTATATCGATTTTTCTCAATGTTCAATATCTTACAAATGTATCACAAACGAAAAGATTTCAAAAGTTGCACTGTAAAAAAATTCACTAAATTCACTAAAAACAGTTCCTAATCAAATATCCTTCCAATAATCAACATTCTTTAAAATCTAATTTTCTGGTCTATGTACATAATTTTCATTGGTAAAATATATTTTTTCTTACTTGTATACCATTTTTTTCCCTTATACATTCCTGTGTTACCTTACAAAAATTCTTTAAAACATCTAATTCCGTTTAAAAAAAAATTAAATTTGTGGAATATAATGAAATTGAAATTCAATTCCATTTTTTTGATAAGACATAGGTGGAAATTTAACAGTCTTTCTTTGTTAATGGTTATTCCTAGCTAAATACGTCTTAAGTACATTAAACTGAGGGGTCGAAAATTAGAGGTCAGTTAGTTTAGATATTGAAAATCGAAAATTTAACAATAATTCCAAAAGTTTTTGAACTTTGGTCAAGTGAATGCTACATAGAGAAAGGAACAAATCTCATTTTCAAACCTTTTCCGAAGTCCGGAACATTATTAAAATTGCAATAATATTGAATTCTGCTGTATGCTTTTGAAAAAAATTCCAAAAGTTCTGCAAACTTGGATTAGTATTATAGCTATTTATGCCATCAGTTACGAAATCCCTAATTTTGTGTAACGCGTGAGATTTTTGCGGAACGAAGTGAGTTTCGCAAAAACTCACAAGTTACACAAAATTTCATTTCGTAACGTATTGCATACAAGATTTTTTCTAATTTTGAAGAAAGTAATAAAAAAATAAAATTTAATATAATTGATAAAAAATTGGACAACATAAATTTAGTTTGTTGCTGTTACTTCATGTTAGTTGTCAGTTTGACATTTTGTAAAAAAGTCTAGACGGAAGGTTTTTAGCGAGATTGATATATTTTTAGTTTTATTTAAAAAAAATGAGTGATTCAAGTTCTGAGGAGCTACCAAGCGATATTGAAGAGACAGCAGGTAATGCTCTATTATCAGTAATTCCCAAAAAGTCAAAGGCAGTTTATGATTTGGCATACGAAAAATTTGTTACGTGGTGTGATGAGAAGAAAATTAAACACGTTAATGAGAAAGTTTTACTTGCATATTTTGAGGGTAAGAAAGATCTAAAAGTTTCCACATTATGGACACTTTACTCAATGTTAAGGTCTGAACTAAATCTGAAAAGGAATATTGATATTAAAAAATATACAAATTTGGTAGCATATATTAAAAGGCAAGCGGACGGGTACAGTGCTAAAAAGTAAAAAGTTTTTATTAAAGAAGATTTTGCCAAATTTTTAGTGGAAGCTGATGACAAATTGATGATAATTGGAATGGCAGGAGCATGCAGAAAAGCAGAATTAACATTTCTTCCAGTTGAAAATGTTATAGACGAAGGAAGCCATTTTCGTGCTGATGTCCCACCTTCAAAAACAAAAGTTATACGGCAGTTTGCAATTACCACTGGAGACATTGAAAATACGAATCTTGTTGAAATATTAAGAAAATATATTAAGTTGCGTCCCCAGGTGCTTAAACACAACAGATTTTTTGTAAAATATGCGAATGGAAAATGTACCAGAAATCCTGTGGGAATTAACACATTTAGCAGTCTGCCAAAAGTTATTGCACAATTTCTTGGTCTTTCGAATCCTGTTCTATATACTGGCCACTGCTTCAGAAGAAGCTCTGCCACTTTCCTAGCAGACAGTGGCGCTGATATTTTAAAATTAAAGAGGCATGGAGGTTGGAAATCTACCTCTGTTGCGGAGGGATATGTTGAAAATTCCATGAATAATAAAAAACTTATAGCGCAAGAAATATTTGGTGAAACATCTAGTGCAATGTGCGCCGCTTCCCAAATAACAGCAAGTTCGATCAATGAAAAAAATATGTCGTCGGGAATTAATTTGAATAATTGCAATAATTGCGTTATCAATATTTATAATAATTAATTAATTTATAATTTATGTTTTTAACTTGTATTATAACAGTTTAATAAATAGAATCATTCTTTTTGTCACTAATTTTGAAATACATTTTTCGTCACCAATTGCATAAAATTTTACTTTATGCAACTAGTTACAAAAAGTAAGACGTTTCATAATGTCAATCAGTTTTAAAAAGTGTCACTTTATATGTCAAAATTAGAAAAAATAATATTTTTGCAAATTGCATAAAGTTGCGGACAGCGAACTAAGGTTGCAAATTTGCAAATGCATCAGAATAGATGTTCTCTAAATTTGCAACCATGTTTCAAAACGTTTGTAATTATTTCGAGACAATCTTACCCGAACAATTATACATAAACATGTTCCGGTCAACGTAAAAGGTTGCGAATTAATACAACTGTTTGGTATATTTTTCCGAAGTATCTGTCAAATTTGCCGAATTTTTGGAATTTTTGGAATTTTTTAGGTCAGTTTATCGAAGAAAAACATTAATTTTGAATTAAAAAATTGGTTGCAAATTTGATACGTGATATGAAATAATATATTTAATTCTACTCCAAGTTTGCAGAACTTTTGGAATTTTTTTCACAAGCTTAAGGCAATATTCAATATTATTGCAATTTCAACAATGTTTCGGACTTCAGGTTGCAAAATTTCGTAGTTTGTTTTTATCTCTTTCCCGACCCTACATTAAAGTTCGAAAACTTTTGGAGTTTTTGTAAATTTATTACCTAAACTGACTGGCCTATTTATACATCGATATTTGAGAAAGTTAAGGGTTGTTTTGTGTAATTGTTTTGGGTCAGACAAATCTGCTAGTCTGGATATCTTTAGAATAGTTCCTACAGTATTATTTTCAATAATGGGGCAACATCTATAGTACGAATTTACGAGTAACATTAAAAAGAAAACTTGGTTTATTTTGTGGTACACAGATAGAGATGTATAAATTCACTGGAGAAAGAGAGAACTACAGTGTTTTTTTTTTTAAATTAGCCGCCCGTTTTTTCCGTTCTAAATCACAGATTTATAGCCCGTTTGAGAAATGACTCGAGACTTTTCACCTATTTAAATGAATTATCATACAAATAAAAATTGGAAATTTCAAAATGAGAAAAATCACAATCTTGCGGAGGAATTGAGTAAACTCATGTGAAGACGAAAGAATGAAAATTTCGTTGTATAAATCTAAGCTCTATTTTCGTATCGATCTATAAAAAATCTACTTCTCATCCGTTTCTATTGTGAAAACAAATCACATTGTTCGCCATCAACAAATCACATATTTTCAAATCGCTTTTGGCCAATTTAAAGTTTACACTCTCGGAACTGAAAATCTAACTGTATGAAAAGTACGAATGCTCTGAGAAGGTATTTAAATCGAGGTGAAAAACACTGCAGCCTTGTGAAATCAAATTAGAAAAGTGAGACATTGCTACAGCATGTTACACCTCGGTGTGGGAAATAGAACCATCGATTATGGATTAGCTAAAAATTCTGGTAAAAACATCGAAAATCAAATTGATGAAATAAAAAAATCACTTCGGTTTCATCTCGTATTCAGGATGAGCCAGACCATTGATATCATGAAAATAATTGTCGGTAGAGCCTTTTTACTTGAGTTTGTGTAATCACTGGCCTCGCAAGCACCTAGAACAAAAACATTTTTCAGATCAAATAACATCAAATATTCGTTGAATGGAAATATTGAAATTTAGGGTATATTAACTACTCCTAAAGATTAATTTGAAGAATACAATTATTCACAATTATATTGAAATGTTTTGATTACGAAACACTATTATTTTCTTGAAGTATTTCATAATTACTTTACAAAAGGCTTGATATGTTAATATGAATGTTTACGACAATTTCAAATACATATAGAAACATAAAACTTATTGAATTGTCCAAAAGAGGGAAAATTAAATATTGGAAATTTAGTAGAGTTATATAAATTTCATATATACGAATCAAACACAAGCACAATTTATTATACAAGATGAAAATGTTGAGTTATTTTAGTCAACAAAAACTATTTCCAGAGAGTCAATAGACAGATTTATTATCCTATTTCTTTATCATGATTTTAGTACTTTTTTATTGTTCTTTGCTATCCTCAAGTTTGTCTTATTTATATACTACTATGTGAGTTTGAATTTAATGTGCAAATTAAATGATGAACAAAAACAAAACTTGAATTTACTACGTTTATTATCACAAAGCGTCTAGAAAAAGCACGCATAGTATTTTACAAAATGTAAAAAGTCCTATGTAGTCGCCAGCTGAATCTTTCATTGAGAGCTCGAATACTTAAGTGCTATGTTTTCTCTACTTTACTCTACGGTGTTGAAGCCTGGACAATGACAGAGGCAACACAAAAAAAGAATCCAAGCATTTGAACTCTGGTGTTGCCGAAAAATGCTCAGAATATCCTACATGAGTCATACGACAAATGCGGAAGTCCTGCAGAGAATGAACAAGGAAAAAGAGCTCATGCTCCTCATAAAGAAACGAAAAACACAATATTTTGGCCACATCATGAGAAATCAAAAATACGAACTGCTCCAACTTATAATCGAAGGCTCAATAACAAAAGGGGACCAGGAAGAAGACGCAACTCATGGCTTAAAAACCTACGACAATGGACAAATATGACATCCATAGAACTGTTCAGGGCAGCTACAAATAAGATCAAATGGGCAAATGTAATAGCCAACGTCCTTAAGGATAAGGCACCAAAAGAAGAAGATTATCACAAAAATACTTTGAAAAATATAACACTGCGATTGCAATTTCGGTCACTAGACCATCATCAGGCAGATAGAGTTAAGAACTGAATACGTAATTATAGATTTGCACTTACGGGTGGGAAATAATTATTGCAGGTACCTAAATAGACAAGAGGAACACATTTCAAGAAGGGCTAATCGAATTGTATTTCCCAAATTTGTACAATGAAAATTCGTTATTGTTTGAGTACACTAAATATAGGAGAATATATCAAGTCAATTTGGTCGTTCAGCAAGATATCTTTTGCATTATGATTGAGCTTAAAATTTCTAATGATTCTAAGTAAGTTAGTTTCGTTGCTTTCGGTAATTTGTGCATTATTTGAAAATTATCTTGTGGAAATGGGTGGTGGTTTTCGCGGCAATGATTTTAAATAGTTGAATCCGTTTTATTTATCAAAAAAGATTGTTGGTGTTCTTTAAATCTTGTCTTGAACGATCGACCAGTCTGACCTATATACACTCCTTTACATACAGGCAGGGCCGGATTTAGGCATGGGCCACATGGGCCCGGGCCCAGGGCGGCAAATGTTTAGGGGCGGCAAATTGTGAAGGCTAGTTAATTTTGCTAAAAAAAACAAGAGCGTTTTATGCAGAATTTTTGTTTTCACTCAGATTTCTACACTAATCCCTCAACGGAATTGAATCTCCTTTCTTGTTGTTGTTGAATGTCATCATTTGAAGGGTATGTGCAAAGAAAAGACATCCAGTACAGAAGAAATGTCGCTGTCACAATTGAACAGATATATTTTGTCAAAAGATCTCCAGGACTTATATCCAATTGTAAGTAGGGTAGCTCTAAAGATATTTTTGTGTACACCAGCCAGCAACTGTGCAGCAGAACGTTCATTTTCTACTCTTCCACGTGTACACAATAATTTAAGATCAACTGTTTGCCAGTAGTTAACTCTGCTGTTTTAGCATATAGTCTAAGAGCCCACGACACTAAACCTAGTTCGATAAGACTACCAGATGATATATTTATAATTAGTCACGTCATTAATAGGGGAACACGAAATGGCGATGCTGCAATGCAAAAAACCTGGCTACGTCATAAAAAAAATAATTTTTTTTTAAAAATCAGATTTCTAGTATGATAAGACTCCCAATTTTTATTTGTTCCTCGAAATAGGAGAGTGATAGAACTATACGATAATGCAGTGCTGCAAGCCCTCCTGATTGGCCTAATCAGTGGCAGCAGCATGATATACGACGCCTAGTATCTAGGTATGATCGATCTCCTCAAAAAACCCAAGCTCATCCGAAAGGTCATCAATTTCTGTGTAAGAAACACCACTGCTGCATTTTCCAAACAGTGGAGAAAGTGATTGCTGCAGCCATTGAAGGTCGCCCTCCGCGCGGCTGCATTCGGCGTTTCAATTTAGTTTTGTCAGCAAGCGACCAGTTCCTTCCGATTTTTACCGGTTGAATAGGCGTCCCACGTTCACATATGAATAATTTTACGTGTCGTTGATTGTTTAAATAAATTAAATCGGCAAATTTTTTGTGATTTTATTCGATTTTTCAGCCATTTTCATTGTGTTGATTGTTTAAACAAATAATTTTGAATGAGTAAATTGAAACGCCGAATGCAGCCGCGCGGAGGGCGACCTTCAATGGCTGCAGCAACCACTTTCTCCACTGTTTGGAAAATGCAGCAGTGGTATTGCTTACACAGAAATTGATGACCTTTCGGATGAGCTTGGGTTTTTTGAGGAGATCGATCATAATAGATACCTAGACACGAGGTGTCGTATATCATGCTGCTGCCACTGATTAGGCCAATCAGGGGGGCTTGCAGCACTGCAGTATCGTATAGTTCTATCACTCTCCTATTTCGAGGAACAAATAAAAATTGGGAGTCTTATCATACTAGAAACTGATTTTTTTAAAAAAAATTTTATTTTTTTTTATGACGTAGCCAGGTTTTTTGCATTGCAGCATCGCCATTTCATGTTCCCCTATTAATGACGTGACTAATTATAAATATATCATATGGTAGTCTTATCGAACTAGGTTTAGTGTCGTGGGCTCTCCTACTAATAGAAAAAGGCTTGAGAAAAAGACTTGACGTGTAAGCTTGACTGATGTCATTGATACGTTCGCTAAAAGTAAAGCTATAGGCCAGTCAATTTAGATAATCAAATGACAATAATTCCAAAAGTTTTCAAACTTTGACGTAGGGCCGGGAAAGAGATAAAAATAAACTATGAAATTTTGCAACCTTTTCCGAAGTCCGGAACATTGTTAAAATTGCAATAACATTGAATTTTACCTTATGCTTGTGAAAAAAATTCCAAAAGTTCTGCAAACTTGGAGTAGTATTAAATATATTATTTCATATCACGTATCAAATTTGCAACCAATTTAAGGGTACGAAAAATTTTTTTCATTCAAAATTAACGTTTTTCTTTAATAAACTGACCAAAAAAAAATTTCAAAAGCTCTGCAAACTTGACAGATACTTTGGAAAAATATACTGAACAGTTGTATAAATTTGCAACCTTTTACGTTGACCGGAACATGTTTATTTATATTTTTTTTAATTCGTGGTAATTTTTTCGAGCAAGATGGGCTCGAAATAATTACAAAAGTTTTGAAACTTGGTTGAAAATTTGGAAAATATCTATTCTGATGCATTTGCAAATTTGCAACCTTGTACGCGGTCCGGAACATTATGCAATTTGCAAAAATATAAAAATCCAAAAATCATATTTTTGCAAATTGCATAAAGTTCCGGACCGCGTACAAGGTTGCAAATGCATCAGAATAGATATTTTCTGAATTTGCAACCAAGTTTCAAAACTTTTGTAATTATTTCGAGACTATCTTGTCCGAAAAAATGACCACGAATTGAAAAAATTATAAATAAACATGTTCCGGTCAACGTACAAGGTTGCAACTTTATACAACTGTTCGGTGTATTTTTCCGAAGTATCTGTCAAGTTTGCAAAACTTTTGGAATTTTTTTGGTCAGTTTATCACAGAAAAACGTTAATTTTGAATAAAAAAATGTTCCGTACCCTTAAATTTTTATTTTATTTTATTTTATTTTATTTTTTATTTTATTTTTATTTTATTTTTATTTTTTTTATTTTATTTTTTTATTTTATTTTTATTTTTTATTTTATTTTATTTTATTTTATTTTATTTTTTTATTTTATTTTTATTTTTTATTTTTCACAAATAGGAATACAAACAGGACGAACCCAGAAACAGTATTCACAAATACACTAAATATGTCATGTTATACAAATTCAATTATACAGTAGAAATATTTTATATAGATACAAAAAAAAATATATTGAACATATAATCAATTGGACGATTGGACAAAATATTTCTTAAGTTTGTTTACAAAGGTATTCAAAGAGTCAGAAAAAATATCAATGTCTATTATGTTTGAAATGGAGTTATAACTTTTCAAGCATCTGTGTAAAGGGGAATTCAAATAGTAATTTGTGTTGGGTATGGATGTATGAAACAAATTATAATGGCGAGTGGTATATTGTGGAACATTGTAATGAATCAAGTCATTCATAGAGGACGATTGAAAGATACCATTTAACATTTTAAAAGAAAATTTGATGTCGGCAATAGCTCTTCTGTCAGCAAGACGAATCAAATTGAGCTTTCGACTTACGATATGATATTGTGACATGTTTTTAAAATATCTTTTGTTAGTATAATCAATGAATTTGTTCTGGATACTCTCTATTTGTTTTATATATATTATATAGCGGGGGTTCCAAATAGTTGAGGCGTAGCCTAGCAGACTATTTACGTATGACATGAAGAGAGTACGCAAGGTATTATAATCTCTAAAAGAATAAGTTGTTCTCAGAATAAAACCTAGCAATTTGTTCGCTTTCTTAGATATGTATGAAATATGTTTACTAAAAGTCATTTTCGAATCGAAAATAATTCCCAAATCCTTCACTTCACTACAGGTGTGGAGATTATGATCCTGCATGGTATAATTATGGGTTATTAAATTAGAATTTCTACTAAAAGTCATCTTTGTTTTGGTTGCAAATTTGATACGCGATATGAAATAATATATTTAATATTACCCCAAGTTTGCAGAACTTTTGGAATTTTTTTCACAAGCATAAGTCAAAATTCATTATGATTGCAATGTTAACAATGTTCCAGACTTCGAAAAAGGTTGCAAAATGAGATTTATTCCTTTCTCTATGTAGCATTCACTTGACCAAAGTTCAAAAATTTTTGAAATAATTGTTAAATTTTCGATTTTCAATGTCTAAACTGACTGACCTACTAGGCGTAAAAATCTGAAAACTTGAGATTAAACTTTTCGAAAAGTTTCTTTATGAATTGAATGTATTAGCTCTCAATAAACAGTTTTATCATTGAATCGCTTTTGATTTCTTAATTTCCTGATGTTACAATCAACGTTGAAAAGAAAAGAAATTGATTTTTTTTTAAAATCTTGTCGGCATCAAGTGACGAAACATGTAATTTTTTCTCTAATCCATATTTTTCCGTTAATTATGATAACAGTAATTGTATTATGTTTAGTTCAACAGTTAAAACGATATCTTGAAGTGTAAATGGAAATCATAGATTCTCTGCAAATATTCCACATAACAAAGTAGTAATTAGCATTATTCCTAGATCATAGTCAGTGAGGTTATATACAGCTATGACATTCGTAAGATGTTATTCGGATTTATTTTCAAGATATTGATGTTCAAATAGTTTTATTTTAGGTATGGCAAATTGTCGCGTTTGGGAGGCGGGGGCGGCGAAATGCTTTGGGCCCATGGGCGGCAAATTCGTAAATCCGGCCCTGCATACAGGTCAAATCAATCTATAAACTCTTGAACTTTCAAATTTTGAAGCGATATCTTTGGCATTGAATAAAAATCCTGACAGTTTTGTCTTAGGTTTGAAAGCAATTTCAATATTACATTTAGGTATGACATTAGCAACTTTTTCTGTTAGAGGACCAAAATATGTTAAAGATGTGAATTTTTCCGATTTTTTTACATTCGAGGATATATGTTGTTGTACGCTAGTTGACTACCTTTCTTGTTTATCATTTCATCTATCAAACTTGTATGAAAAGTATTATTTGAAGCAATTATTTTTATAGTACAAATTTCTTTTGCTAAATTTGCTATGGATAATGGAATTGAAAACGCTCCGTGGATCATTGAGTTAAAAGCTGAATGTTTATGGGAAAGAGCATGATTTTGGAAAATCCACATCTATTAGCCCTTCTTGAAATGTGTTCCTCTTGTCTATTGAGGTACCTGCAATAATTATTTCCCACCCGTAAGCGCAAATCTATAATTAGGTATTCAGTTCCTAATCAATCTGCCTGATGATGGCCTAGTGACCGAAATTGCAATCGCAGTTTTATATTTCTCAAAGTATTTATGTGAAAATAAACGTAGTAAATTCGAGTTTTGTTTATGTTCGTCATGTTAAATTATCACGTAGTAACGACGAATTCCATCAACTATTTGAAAATTAAATATATTTTTGAACTGCAAATTTTTTGAGTTTCATCTATTTTAATTTTGTTTGTCTCAATTTAAAATATTCGTTGTAATAAATACATTAAACATTTAAGTGAAGAAATGTTGGTAGTTATAAGATATAATGACTTCTAACGAAAATAGATGAAATACTGGTTTTCAAAATGGGTTCTCCAAATTGATACTTCTTGAAATATATTATGGTTTGAATATATCAAATATAGGGAAATAAATCAAGTCAATCTAGTCCTACAGACAGACAATACAAATTTGTATTATGATTGAGATTGAAATTTTCAAAATAAGTCTATGTATTTTCAAGCATTGAAATGGCATTCTAATCTTTCTATTTAAAAATTATGACAAGAATTTTATTTGGAGACAATATATATGTATCAAAAAATAACCTGTATTGGTAAAATTATAAGACCATCCACCCATCCCAGGTACTACGTGTCTGTGACAGCTGTCTGTTACCCTAGATAACTTCATGAGCGTTCTACCAATAATTTGTTTATCTGTAACCGAATTCTCTCCAGATACTGCATGCTCAAGCTCTTGGCCAAGGGTGTAAATGAAACAATATCGTAGTGGATCACCATCGGTTGACTTTTTGTTTGTTACAGGTGTTGCTATTACGTAATTTAGGCCGTTTTCGTTCCAATTTCCGTGGCAGGAATAGGCTAAAAATGTAACAAAATCATTGGAAGATGCAACAAAACTAGAATATAATTATTGAAGATGCAACAAAACTAGAATATACCTAATTATTATATCATAGAAATATCAGTTAATGTTGAATTCCATCTGAAAAAGTTGAACGACTATTCAGTTCATTCTTTTTACCCCGAGGCGAAGCTAAAGGGATATCGATAAAACACATATGATTTCATTAGGGAATTTGAATAACCACTTTTTCCCAACGAAGAATAAAAAATTATAGCGTTTTTTAGATAGGCATTACGACATGCGCATGCGCCAAGGTCGATATGTACGAACTCCTACAAAACATGCGTCGAAGTGCTCTGTGTGCCACGGTAACCAAGCGACGTTGATAGCTTAAGCTTGATTCTGCGTCTGTGTCTGCTTCCCATCCATAGAGATATCTTATCAATTTGATTCATAATTTGCAGCAAAATGAGCCGGGATAGGATATTCAAATTCGACAGTCAAACAATGAATTTTTTTGCGAAATTTTCACGGATTTTATTCGTAATATCGACTTATTGATACATTTATAGCAATTTTCCTTCGTTTCATTCGTAAAATCGACTTTCATTCTTATTTAATTTATATAATAGGTACATTCAAAAAATATTGACGACATGTCATGCGCCGAGGGGTTTTATCATTCCTAGTGCTACGCAGTAAGGTGTCCTTCATTTTTCTTAAAACAATATGTTGCTTTTTATTGATAATTCTAAAAATGTCCCTGCTTTTGAACTTAAAACAAAAAGGGTTAACTAGTTCTTTCAAAAAGCTTTTAAAGAACTACATAACATTGTGTTTCAATATAAAAAACAGGAACATTTAAAGTAGACTGGAAGTAGACAAGTAGGACAGTGTCAGTCATTGTATATTAGAAAAGAATGTTATGTTTCATACTTGTTTATGAACAAGCTACAATTACGTGAGGCCAAGGTCGTACGTCATTGGTATCTCTGTGTAGTATATGTATATAAACTAGAGGGAATCTCTGATAGAGACCAAGCTAGTTAGTAGAGTATGTTAGGTAGTATTTGGGAGGTCTTGGGTTCAAACCCCGGGGCCGACTGGTCTGCCATGAGTTTTTTTCAGAGGTTTCCTCATGGTAATGTAAGTAACTGCTTGCAAACTTACAAGGCGAATGCTGGGTCAGTATTAATCCTCTGAACCCTACCCACACTTCCTATGTTCCATAAATATCCCGTCTCTCCTATCCTTAATGCTCCTGTACATACAAGTGTATCCTGTGATCTGGCTGAAGGAGTTAATCCCAAACTCAAGCTGCCCGCCTCCCTGACACATACTTCAGGGAGGAATTAAACACGTGTGTTTCCTTTCCTTTTCTGATAGACATAGATACTCATCACGCTGCCCGAGGGTTTATCGAGAAGTCTATAGTCTACTGTAAATGAAGACCAAAGTGTAAGATGGACCTGTGCATTATTTCCTAACCAGGGCCCATCATTACAAAAGATAAAATCTGTGAAAACTACTCATAAAATAAAAATAGAAAAAAATACATAAGGGGTCATCCATAAATTACGTCACACGAATTTCAAGATTTTTTGACCCCGTCCTTGTCACAGCTAGTCACATTTGTGAGACTACCCCCCTCCCTAGGGCGACGTCACATATTCTGCAAATTTACATTTAGAAATTATTGAATGGAAACAGCGGTTCCGAAATCAGTTTTATTTCCATTTAAATTATTTTTCAATAAAATTAACATCGGATCAAAAAATTAACAAAACAAAAACGATTAATTATATTAATTAAAGAAATTAGAACAAAAAACGATTGACTATGTTAATTCAAGAAATTAACAAAACAAAAAATATTAATAGAATTATATTATATTAATTAAAGATACAAACTTAATAATCTTGAGTCCATGGGCATTGAACCCACTCCTTTAAATTATTTATAACTGGCATAGCAGCCACTCCGTTCTCGTTTGGGTTGTTATAAACTTTTTCTCGTACAATTTGTTTTTTTTTTACCAGCATAAGCTTGACCTAATGTTTCATGTAGTTTACGGTAAAGATTACCTAAATCTCTTTTTTTGTTCATTTTAAACTTGTTTCCTAAGTTGAAAATCACAAAATAGCGGTCGGCGCGTAACACTAGTAGACAGTAGAGCGAGTGGTCGACAAAACAATTGGCATCTTATATTTACACAGATATAGTTGTACATATTATATGTTTTGAGGTTTTCGTGAAGTAATAGTTAAAAGTTCGTGTTTCAACACTTGGATTATAGTAGATTTTGAAATGTGACGTCACGAAATTCAGGACCCCTCCCACCCCCTTGTCACACAATGTCACTCTTCGCCGATCCCCTCCCTACCCTCAACGTGTGACGTAATTTATGGATGGCCCCTAATAACTGGGATGAATCAAAATCGTGAAATTAAATTAAATTAATTTATATAAGTCTCAGAAAACTAACCATTGGGCGCTTGTTGACTGCACCCAGACTTATATTCCATTTCGTGCTGATTCGTACATCCAACAGTAAGTGTTTCATAGTCTTGAGACAAACATTCCGGGGTTACATCTACACTCATGACATCTGAAAAGAGTATTCAATAAAAATTTTTTCAAAAACAATTCAAGGATTTATGTATTACCTGATTGTTCCCTCTTTTTCCTTTTAAAGTCTGACACTTCTTCTTTCGGTGGAATTTTGTAACGTCCCAAATGAGGGCACTTCTTAGTATGAAGTGTAGTAGCTGAAATGATAAAAAAAATGTTAATTTAACAAATATTTCAAAAAAATTATTCGATATATTGTAGAGGTAATGTGAATATTGTATACAAAAGCAATCAGTTGATATGAATTTATTTTAATAACTGCTTTGTTGAAAATCTATCTTTTTGAATTAAATTTATTATATTCCCATAGTTATAAAACAAAAATTGCTAAAAAAATAGAAACATTTTTGAAGTTGTCGAAAAAAAAATTAACAATTTAAGTGTAGATAATTACTTCATCTGATTGATATATTTATACGTTCTTTACACTTACTGACTAAGGTTGTGAATGGGGCAGTAAAATGGTTAAATTTCCCACATGCTTCGTCTGGATTTTCTTCGAAAGTTGTAGTTTGTTGTATTTCAATAACATTCGTGTCCCTCTTGTAGAAAACCATACAAACATATCCGCTGTCACTGTAATAAATAATAAAACATCTTTTGAATTTTATGCTTCCATCATGATTATAATTTTGTGAGGTATGAATATGATTCATAAAATTTTTTCTCTTGGTTAATAACTCTCCATGAATGTTTAAACTGAAAGAAGTATTTATTTAATAAATACAGAATTAACTAGATAATAAAGTTTAACTAAGTTGAAACAATAATCGAGGATTAGGAGTCAATTGATTGTTAACATTTAAGACCTCCATTTTTAGAAATCTCTTCTTTCAAACTATATCAAAACTCCCTTTATATTATAACACAATAGCATATTAATTTAATAGGGATTACAGACTGTGCGGAAGTTGGAGTTCTGAACGTGGAGCAGGATATAAGTGATCAAGAATATATATATATATATATATATATATATATATATATATATATATGATGATTATACGTTTAATCGACTTGCAAAAATACCTTGTTGCCAGACTTTCTCGCTATCTTGTGTATATATATATATATATATATATATATATATATATATATATATATATATATATATATATATATATATATATATACACAAGATAGCGAGAAAGTCTGGCAACAAGGTATTTTTGCAAGTCGATTAAACGTATAATCATCAAATTTTCCTCAGAGATGGATTGTTCCAAGAGGTGTAATTAAGTGGCCGGCAAGATCTCCCGACTTGACTCCACTTTATATTACACATCACTGATTCAAAAACTCTCAAATGTCTTGAGATACAAACAATTTCTCCATAAATGATAAACAATTCTATTCGAAGCTTCGAATGCAGATTGTATTATTGCTAGGACACAGGTGGCCAACATTTTGAGCTCCTGTTATAAGGAAACTATGATCTTTTGTAAATTAGTATGAATTGAAAAATTACATATTGTATGTCTTGGAAAATTGTTTTTCTTTTGTTTTAGTAATGTGGTACGTATTCTGTATTTTTGAAAGAAGACCGAAATCAGATTTTCTACGATTTATCACTCGACCTACAGTGGTATTTAAAAAAATTCAAGATGGCGGCGGTACACTGAATGCTGACGTCACTCAAGTTTGACAGGACCTCTGAAAAACGAAAAATACAATGCTGTGCATATCCCTAAAATTTGATAATTATACGTTAATCGTTTCAAAGAAAATACCATGTTGCCAGACTTTCTCGCTACCCGGTATATATCTTTTTTCTGTCAACCTTGTTACTTAAGGTTCCTTCTTATTATCATTATTATTTCTATTACATTAATGAGTTAAACATTGTCATACCATCCAGACGTGATGTGAGCTACAATCTGTACTCTCTTTTGATCTTGGGACTCCAAGATGGCATGGCAGATAACTCTCATCTCCCCATCTGACTTCCTCTGATCTTGACTTTCAAAACCGAACTCCTGGTAACCGAAAGCCTGCGTCTGCGCGCCCAGGTTAAGGTTGGGTCGATTGGGCCGTTTGGGTTTCGGCAATTCTTCGTCGACTATCTTCAGGGTCGCGTTGCGTTGCGTGAACTTGTAGATTTTCTTGTGGTCGAGACTGAGCCAAGTATGGTGGTCCGTTATCCATTTGGGAAATTTACAACGGTTGTGGTGGTTGTCCACTGGAAGAATTATATTGTGAAACAAAAGTTTTTAATTTCTCCAACAATCGTACAAGTAAGTAGAATCGTATACTCAAATTTTTTTTTGGCGGGATTAATAAATTACTGACATTTTTGTGGAATGCTATGAACTTTCTAAAGATTAACAAAATTTAGAAT